>VONZ01000151.1:70000-147500 GCA_012976165.1 Labeo catla | reverse complement strand
CAGCACATCAAACACTGCACCTTTTTATTTTGTTTTCTCCACTCTATAAAGACGCTGATGTAGTTGTTCAGGCAAAAGGCCCGGCATTGAGGGCCAAATGAATCAGAATTGAATCAGATTCAGGCTGTTTGTATGCATAATCATTATGCTAATGGTATCTACTTCAAAAGACCCAATGTGCTATAAACAAATAAATCCTCTCAAACCTCTCTCTTGGTTTTGTGAAGCCAAATGACCAACATAATGATCTGAATGGAGGAGGAACGTTTTTAGCCGAACTCTTCTATACTGTACAGTAGACATTAGATGTATAGACCAATTTGGTGTTTGCAAACAGTGATGATGTTTTTTTTTTTTTGTGGGTGAAGCCTATCTGCTGGCAGAGAATGATAGTTTTCAAGGTAAATTTGAGTGTGTATTTTAAAATTCTGACTTAATTCTTGCAATTTCAAGATTGTATCTCACAATTTTAATAAGAAAAATCAACTTGTCATTCTTTTTCTTGAGTTTATATCCCACACTTCTTACTTTTTCCCCTCAGAATGGACAAACTCTCTATTATACTTGCTGCGTAGCAGGTTTTATCTATTAGTCTGTCTGTTTTAATGTCTGCGTTTAGCTTTAAATGGCGTTTTTGACAGCTGTATTCTATAAAAATGATTTGCATTCCAATTTTGACATCCAAAGGCACAACAATACATTTTATCTATTATTCTGTGGATTTTACCCAATTCACTCCACTTTTCTGCCACCACAATGCACATTGCAAGTGACATAACTGTGTTGTCTACTCCAAATTGGTCTATAGGCCATTTGAACTGGTCTGCAAATCTCTAGTAAAGGAATAGTTCACCTTAAAATGAAAATTTGCAAACATTTACTTACCCTCAGGCCATCCAAGTACAAAAGGGTCAGAACAGATTTAAAGAAATTTAGCATTACATCACTTGCTCACCAATGGATCCTCTGTAGTGAATGGGTGCTGTCAGAATGAGAGTTCAAACAGCTGATAAAAACATCACAATAATCCACAAGTAATCCACACCACTCCAGTCCATCAATTAACATCTTGTGAAGCCAAATATTGCGTGTTTGTACGAAACAAATCCATTATTAAGGTGCCTCTGGCTCAAGCACATATCAAGCGCAGTTTACAAGCCAAACAGTCCAGAATATTTCCAAATAAATATGTTGCTATTAGTCTCAAATTTATTAAAAAAAACATATAAATCATAATAACAAGCCTTTTAATTGCCTGCGTAGCCTAATAAGCGCTCAAGCACACAAAAAAAGCTTGCCACAGCACAAAGGCAGAAATAATTATAAATGTGCCAGAGAAAACAGCAAGGAGACTGCATTAACATTTTAATAACTTATTGATAAACTAGCGCTTTCTTGGTTTTTGGCTTAAAGGAGAAGTCCACTTCCAAAACAAAGATTCACCCATAATGTACTCACCCTCCTTTCATCAAAGATGTTCATGTCTTTCTTTCTTCAGTCGTAAAGAAATTCTGTTTTTTGAGGGAAAACATTTCAGCATTTTTCTCCATATAATGGACTGATATGGTTCCCCCGATTTTGAACTTTCAAAATGTAGTTTAAATGTGGCTTCAAACAATCCCAGCCGAGAAAGAAGGGTCTTATCTAGCGTAAAGACCGGTTATTTTCATAAAAATAATACAATTTATATACTTTTTAATGTCAAACGCTTGTCTTGTCTTACTGTGCCTGGACTGTTTTTGTTCCGGGTTCATGACAGGTAGGGTATGTAGAAAAACTCCCATCTCATGTTCTCCCTTAACTTCAAAATTGTCTTGTTTCGCTGTTTTACCTCTTTTGTTATAGATATTTGATCTTCTTTGCATGTTCACTTTGCAAAGACTGGGTCGGTACTTCTGCAGCGATGTAGGATCATTTTGAAATGATTTTAAAAGTTGAGGGAGAAAATACAATTGGAGTTTTTTGACATACTCTAACTGTCTTGAGTCAAGGAGAGCAAGGCAAGACGAGCATTTGAGAATAAAAAGTATTTAAATTGTTTTTTTTGTTTTTTTTTAAATGAAAATAACCGATCGTTTCGCTAGATAAGACCCTTCTTCCTCGGCTGGGATCATTTACAACCGCATTTGGGATCATTTGAAGCCGCATTTAAACTGCATTTTGGAAGTTCAAAATCGGGCCACCACAGCAGTCCATTATATGGAGAAAATGCCGCAATGTTTTCCTCAAAAAATATAATTTCTTTACGACTGAAGAAAGAAAGACATGAACATCTTAGATGACAAGGGGGTGAGTACATTATATGTGAATCTTTGTTTTGGAAGTGGACATCTTTAAGAGATAAAGTCGGAGATACTGACTCTTATGCGCATGTATGCATTTTATATTTTTCATGTGTGTAAGGCAAGTAAACCCAACATTTTTAAGTTTTGTGCTTAAGTTCAAAGAGAGTGAGATGAAAGAAAGCACTTCCTGTTTGCTTTCATTATTTTATGTTATTATGAGTGCACACAAATAAACACATAGTCTTTACAGATTCAAAAGATGTATTACTTGTATTGCTATGACCAAAAATGACAGAGTATTTTAAGTGTAAGTGACCACACCGGTGCCTCCATGTCATGCAGTAAGTGTGCTATTGTTCAGCTTCCACACTCCGCACGGACACTTGAATTGCACACTTTTTTCTAGGGTAACATTATATTGAGCTGCCATGTATCTAACATTTAGTCGACTATTTAAAAGAAATATTTTTTACCCCAAAATGAAAAATGTTACTAATTACTCACCCTCATGTTGTTTCAAACTGTTATGATTAAAAAAAAAAAAAATAAAATAATGGGCTGTTTATCATACTTAGTGTATGGATTTAGAAGTCAAGAAATATAGTGCACAAATTGTATGCACTTTTATACTGAAACTTTCTATTCGAGATAATGGCGTGTTCATTTTCTCCTTTAACACCGTTTGTGTATGTGTTTTGTTTGGGGATGAAAAGCGGGCGGCTGCATCAAATGCATGGCGGGCGAATCCGCAGGGGCCATTGTTCAGTGGGTGTTGCAGTCATAGACCATCTTCAGAGCCGTGCATAAATATCACACAACCCTTTCATTAAAGCACACAGACAACTGGCAGCTGGTAAAATCCCCCCTCTGTTTCAGAACTCAGCTATTTTCTTCCTGTCTAGCCTCTCTTCCCCTGAGTCTCCTCTACAGTAAGGCATCTACCCTCCTCCTCCCTTTGCAGCGCTATGGAAACGCATCCCGGCCCTTGAGCATCTCGGGGGGCGGAGCTTGCGTTCTACTAATTATGCATGGCACTTTCCGCTAATCAGTGTAGGATACATGCCCAGATTTTTCTCCCTCCCAGCAGTTTTAGCGTCAATATTTGCTCTCTATGTTTAAACACATTTGCTGACTTTAAACTCTTCAGCCTGTTTAGCTCAAGTCTGATATTCTCCAGTGACTCACAAAGGTTATTCCTCAAGTGTTTAAATTAAAGTCACTTGAATATCAAGCGTGGAGAGGTTTGTAATGCCGCAGTGAGATGTTAAAGAAGCAAATTGCATCAGTCTGTGCCACACATGAACAAAAACTATTCTCAGATGATTAGTGTTGTTAGGCGGGCGAGACGAGCCGGAATTATTCCCATGATGTCACAGCAGCTGCTGTATGTTGTGGGGCGAGGAGCTGCCACATGAAAGGGAAGCCCTTATGAATATGCAAAAGGGGGTGTGGCTGCTGAACATGTTTGGACGAGTTCTGATGAGCTGAAGTGAGACCAGAATTAAATTTAATTCTATTTAACTTAAACAAGAGCAAATAAATAAAGGAAGGAAATACGAATGATTGAAATTCAGCTTTGACTCACAGAAATTAATTACATTTTACAGTATGTTTATATAGAAAAGCATTCTTTAAATTTGTAGTAGTATTTAGCAGTATTGTTGTTTTTACTATATTTTTGATCACAAAAATGCAGCCTTGGTGAGCAGAAGGGCTTATTTCAAAAACATTTGACAAATCTTACCTGTGTGTGTGTCTGTTATAAAATAATTTATTGATTAGTTTGAATCTAGGTTATCTCTGTTGTACTTGTCTTCCTTCAGTGTGCCAGTTGTAACTGATTGTGTGATCATTTTGAATAGACTGTATGTGTGTAATGTGTATAGTGTGCGTATTGTGTTGCCGAGTGTAAATGTCAGGAAGGCAGGGTGGCGCTGGCACAGATGGCATCACAGTCAGACGTGCTTCCTTACCAGCATGATACACACACGCGCATTCTCACACACTGCAATAGGAAAACCATTCCTCAAGTTACTCGAGTATCTGAAAATAAAGCCTTCAGGGTTGACTCAAGATGTCTCAGATTAGACATACTTACCGTTAGCTGATACTTCACTAAAAGATCATAGTAACTTTATCAGGTCAATATGTGCTACTTGTTTAACACCTTAGATTGTGTTAACTGGTAGCATAATATGAAGTGTGTTAGCAAAATCATGTTAGCAAAATGTTAAAACATGCTAGCACTGTTAAATTAAGACATGCTAACAATTAGGGATGCAACAATACAGTTAGTCCACGGTTCAATACGTACCTCGGTTTGTATCCACGGTTTTCGGTTCGGTTCTGATATCTTGCCTTTTTTTTTTTTTTTGCGACAAATTAACAAAATACTCCCGTAAACCTATGCACTCTGGAAAAGGCGTGGTGTAGTATATGTCTGCTTATTTTTTCTTTTGAGAGAGGTATTATTTTGTTCAAATTTTACGCAAAATAGAATAGGTTTCATTCATACTGGACGCCAGAGGGCGCCCTTGTGCGTAAAATCCACATATGCGTCAAAGAAGTAGCGCTGCTGACGTTCCGTTCCAGTTTCTCTAATATGGATAAAAGCATCGCTATTGCTGTAACTGATTAAAACCAAAATATAACGTTAAACGTTTTGAATGATGAAATGTAAGGACAATAAACACTCGTCTGCAATAATATATGGTTTATCTGTGTTCTTCAAACCATCGTGTATTTTCATAAGCCAATGCTAATCGACATATATAGAATATGAGTATAGAATTTATTGTCTGCCTCATTCTGTGATAAGCCACATCAGATCACATAAGAAAGTTATTTCAAACGCTCGACAAATGTTGTGAATTAAAAACAAGGTATAATGTTTTTTTATAACTTTTGTTTTTATAACTCTTTTGTTGGACAACAGGTTTAGAAAGGCTTATCATTGAATGTCATTAGAATGGAAGATGTTCTGCGTGTGTTGCTTTTTCAAATACAAGCGGGGAAGCGTTTCCTCATTTCAGCATGTGAAATCGCGGGCAAACATACAGCAAATTCCGAGAGAAATAAAACAAGAAAATTATTTAAATGCAAAACCGAAAAACCGCAATTCACAAGCGCGTATTGAACCGTGGAGGTTGTACCGAACGGTTCAATATTATATTGAGTATTGTGACATCCCTACTAACAATGTGTTAAATAATGTTAGTGACATGTTAAAACTTGCTAGCCATGGGTTAATCGTTATCTGTGTGTCAAGTCATGTTAGTGACATGTTAACACATGCTAGCAGTGTTAAGTCATGTTCAGTGACGTTAAAACGTTAGTCATGTTAAATCATGCTAGCAGTGTTAAATCATGTTAGTGACGTTAAAACGTTAGTCATGTTAAATCATGTTAGCGACATGTTAAAACATGCTAGCAGTGTTAAATCATGTTAGCGACGTTAAAACATGCTAGCCATGTGTTAATCATGTTATCTGTGTGGTAAATCATGCTAGTGACGTGTTAAAACATGCTAGCCATGTGTTAATCATGTTATCTGTGTGGTAAATCATGCTAGTGACGTGTTAAAACATGCTAGTCATGTGTCAAATCATGTTAGCGACGGGTTAACATGCTAGCAGTGTTAAGTCATGTTTAGTGACATGTTAAAACATGCTAGCACTGTTAAATTAAAACATGCTAACAATGTGTTAAATCATGTTAATGATATGTTAAAACATGCTAGCCATGTGCTAATCATGTTAAACGTTGTGAGCAGTGAGGTAAATCATGTTAACATTTGACTGACTTACAGTAAAATGTTCAAACTTGAAGTCTCTCAGAATTAAAACTTTTGAACAAGGCTTTGTCAAGCCAACATCAAAGTTTGTCATCAAACATTACTCATCTATTTCATACTAACAATTAATACTTTTATTTTTCAAAATATAGGTTGTTTTTTTATTTTTTAATTTTTTTTATTTATTCGTTTTCTTTGTCGTAAATATTGTCTTTCTGTTTGTTTTGCTGAGCTTTCTACTCTCCGTTAGTTATTAGAGTTATTAAATGTCTCTTACTCTAACCTTTATTCATTGACACACACACACACACACACACACACACACACACTCTCTCTCTCTCTCTCTCTCTCTCTCTCTCTCAGCATATGTGTGAAGCTTCATTGAGTTTGTTGTGATCAGGCACCTGTTAACACCTCAGCACTGCACAGATTCTGATCTGGGCTCTAATGCCCTCAGCAGGTGCCGCTGGCCTGTTTTCTGCCCACACATTAACACGACTCGCAGCTGCCACACCGCACTGGCACACGCCGCCAATGTTTGGACAGATTGCTCACCATCACGCACAGGAAGCTCTCTGATATGAGCTGTGCAGATTAATGAGTGCCTTTTTCATCGCGTTTTGGTTAGAAGTGTGTGAGATTACGTTGATTTCTGTTCTTTGAGCACTGAGTTACCCTGTTCTGCAGCTAATTTTAGCTGAGAACAATAAGCATGTAGAACAGCTAGCATAGATTTTCAGAATCTGTTTAAACAATCCTTACATTTTCAAGTGCATGAGTAGTATTGATGTTTGCTTTAAGGGCAAACTAATTGGATGTACTTTTTTATTTTACAGTAATATTGTGAAATTATTGCAGTTGCAAAACTGTAGTACAAATTATAATATATTTTAAACTAAAATTAAATGATTTCTGATGCAAAGCTAAATTTTCAGCCTCATTACTCCAGGCTTCAGTATCACACAATCCTTCATAAATTCTGTGATTTTTATTGCAATTTTAAAAACATTGTTGTCCTGTCTCTCAGTATTTTTATTTATTTATTTATTTATTTTGGCCTTGTGTCCACCTGTTCAAACGTGTTTCTCCAGCTGTCGACTTTGATGTATGTTTGCCCAGTGATAGTGCAGAGGGTGGTCAGTGGGGAGGAAGTGCTGAAAGGTCGTTCTCCTGCTGTGATGTTTCCTTATCAGGCTGTGAATCCTAAACCCACCTCATCACATGATCTCATTTATCAATACTACCCTCCAGATGCTTACTTTGCTCACGTACACCTTAGCACAGTAATATTTCATTACAAATAACTGCTTTGTCTGCACCTGAAGTGACTTTTCTGCTCATGTAACCATGATACAATACCCCAAAAATAACCAATTTTTTTATCCATCAGTTTTAATCTCATGATCCAGTTGAATCTTGTCTCAGTCAAATCCTCATGGTTAAAATCATGTCACTTTTATCGTTTGTTTACATATACTATATGGACAAAAATATTGGGACACCTGACCATTACACCAACATAGGTTTTATATGGAGTTGATCTCTCATTTGCAGCTGTAACAGCTTCCACTCTTGTGGGAAGACTTTCCATCCAAATTTACATCTGATATGGGTTTCAGAAGTGGGTGTGGCAAAATTGCTCAATAGCACCACCTATAAAATTTCAATGAAGTGCCCCTGAGTTTCACATACATGCACACAATGCGGTAGACACACGTAATACACCAATACCTAGAAAAAAAGCCTTTAGGTATGAAGTCCAAAACCCAACAGGAAGTCTGTTATTTTGAATTTTCTCTTCAAGTTTTGTGCCATTTTTAGCCATTGTATCTTCTCTCCTCCTAAAGATTTAAATGGATCAACACCAAATAAAATGGATAGAATCAGCAGAGCGTTGGCGACTTTTACGCACCATGTGTCTCAGCACTCAGTGACTCAGCTCTGTGACTTTGCGTGCTCTTCTGCTTCATTGCTAAATTGCTGCAGTTCCTAAACACTAAGCACTTTCCAATAATACCACTTACAGCTAATTGTGGAGTATCTAGCAGGGATGAAATTTCACAATCGGACTTATTGCAAAGGCGGCATCATATCGCAGTACCATACCTGAATTCACAGAGCTCGTCAGAATGACCCTTTTTTTTCAAAAATGAGTGAAAGGTACTTGATTTTTATACACCTGTGGCGGTGAGTCTGATGGAAACACCTGCATTCAAAAATGAAAGCAACAGTTCACCCAAAAATAAAATTGTCGTCATTTACTCACCCTCAAGTTGTTCTTATACCTATTTGAGTTTCGTTCTTATTTTGAGCACAAATGTGACCCTGGACCACAAAACTAGTCTTAAGTCGCTGGGGTATATTTGTAGCAATAGCCAAAAATACATTCTATGGGTCAAAATTATTGATTTTTCTTTTATGCCAAAAATCATTAGGAAATTAAATAAAGATCGTGTTCCGTTAAGATATTTTGTAAAATTCGTACTGTAAATATATCTCAACTTAATTTTTGATTAGTAATATGCATTGCTAAGATTTGGGCAACTTTAAAGGCAAAGATTTTTATTTATTTATTTATTTTTTTGCACCCTCAGATTCCAGATTTTCAAATAGTTGTATTTTGGTCAAATATGATCCTATCCTAACAAACCATACATCAATGGAAATCTTATTTATTCAGCTTTTTAGATGATTTATAAATCTCAATTTCAAAAAATTGACCATTATGACTGGTTTTGTGGTCCACGGGCCATGAAGATGTTTTTAAAAATGTTGATGACCAAACAGTTAAACGTATCCATTTGGGAGAACTATCCATTTAAGGGGTGTGTCCCAATACTTTCATTGTATGACAAATCACCTAAAAATATTATAGAATATTAAATATTGTACACCTAAAGTGACCAAATACAGTAGATGTATTCTCATAGAGATATACAGAGGCAATACCGCTGGCTGAACCATTAAGAGAGAGTAAGTCCGCTATCCTTTATTTGGCGTTTCCATGGTGCTGCTGCCCAGGCGACAGGCGAGGACGCAACGACAAGACAGAACAAAGTATTAACACAGGCTAATTACTGCTCTCCACCCTGCTGAACGCTCAAACACACACACACACACACACACACACACACACAGACACACACACACTGCCATTTCATCATCCATATCCAAGTGTCTACTGTCAGTATGCGCCACATATTTACTTGATGTGGTAGTTATCCATGTCATTGCACATTATAGCTTATGGATATCTCAGTTTCAAAAGAATGATGACCCCTTTGGATTTGCAATAAATGTTTCCCAGAGTGTTTTTAGAGAATCTTATGAATTACAGACTGTAAAGTTTATGCAGAGGAGCCATTTGAAAGAAGCCTTGTCTGGAAACACAATTGACTTTCCTTCTTTGCTAACGGCTGCAGTGCGTCAGCGTGTTCACAGCGCGATCCTTTGATTTATTTAACCCTTTTTGAAAAGCACTGCTGGAGATGAGGAGGGTGTTGGCCGTTCTGCAGGGACACGGAGAATGAGTGTGTGGTTTGTATCCAGATGCAGCCACACGTGCTCCTTCGCTCTTTTGTTAGTTTTTATTAAAAGAATAGACCACCATGCAAATTTATGTCTTCTATCCCGGTAACGTTTTTCATATCAGTCGGTATCGCGTTGTTACCAAATTCGTTTTTGAATGAAACAACTTTTTAATGATTATTAGACTGTTAAACCCCTCTTTCCATGCCATCTGCAAAGCCAAAATGGACACATTTTTGGCCCAATCTGTTGTACTGCCTTCCTTCAATTTAAGACTTCCCAAATCAACCAGTGTGCACACAATTGAGCCATGTTTTTGTTTTATGCAGAGTACCATTGTTTACACAACAGCTTTTAGTGACCGCCAAAGCATTATATTTAAAGAGAGGATATGATGTCGTCTCCTGACAGGAACTGGGCTCACAGGAAGTGTGATTGGGGCATGTGGCAGGCCGCAGATGGCTCATTTGCACCAGATAATGACTCAAACAGAAATACCATCACCATCCAACTGTCTGTCCCATTAGGCTTTGGGCACCAGGCTTGATTGAAGATGCAGATGCAATCTTACATATTTGATTTATCGACAATTCTTGCAGGCGTGCACTGAAAGAACTATTTGTGCATTGCAAACGTTCAATGCAGGAATAAAGTGAGGAAACAGCACACGGTCTCAGCTCCTATGTCACTTCCTGACATCTGAGGATGTTGTTTGCTGTTTGTGTTGAGTGACCACCCTGTGTTTTTGTGTGTGTCCATTTGAGCCTGTTGAGGACCAATGTTGTTTTTGTTAACTAAAACTATAAAACACTTTATTTCTAAAACATTCCGACTTTCTCAAATTTTTAACTTTATTTTCGAAACATTCCAACTTTATTCTCAAAACATTTCGACTTTACTCTCGAAATTTTAACTTTACTCTCGAAACATTCCGACTTTACTCTCGAAGCATTCCGACTTTATTCTCAAAACATCCCGACTTTATTCTCGAAACATTCCGACTTTCTTCTCAAAACATTTCGAATTTATTCTCGAAACATTCCGACTTTACTCTCGAAACATTCCAACTTTATTCTCAATTTCAACTTTATTCTCGAAACATTTAGGCTTTAATGTGTTTTTTTTTTTTTTTATATAAACGTGGCACTACAATGCCATTACTGAAAAACTGAAACGAAAATAAGAAATGTTTTAACATGTTAATGACCAGTGTTGTTATTGTTAATCAAAATTGAACTTGTTAAAGATTAATTTAGTTAATTGAAATAGTGGAAATAAAATAAATATAAATATTGAATGGAAAACTTAAACTTAAACTTGACTTAAAAAAACTGAGGGAACTAACTGAAATAAAGTATGTGTCAGAAACTGAAATAAATGTAAAGCTAAATACAGTAGTCAACATTTGAAGAGGATCAAAAAGGATCAAACAGGTATTGTTTTGATTTTAGGACAACTTTGACGGAAGGTTTTGATCCACTTAAAATGTTGACTAGTATAGACATAGTACAAAAAAACAAAAAAAACAAAAAAAAACAAAAAAAAACTTATACAAAAAACAAAGGAAAACCTAATAAAAAGCACAGAAGCGTACAAAAATAACCAAAACTTAAACTAATTAAAATGAAAACTGAAAATTATAAAAATTTGAACTATTTTTAAAATTCTTTAAAATTACCAATTAATTTTAAAATCATCAATTAAAAAATAATAAAATAATGATCTTAAGGACACTAGGGTGTGTTTAGAAATGATTCTGCATTGTAAGTCTGATCTTTTCCAAAAATCTCTTAGTCCACTTCTGAATGATTCATTTTACTCGGTTTGACTCACTGATTTAATTCTGGTTACAGCAGTTTAGATTCATTGTAATTGCATGGAAAATATAGAACAATGCTGAATTTCATGAAATTCATACGTGGTTGAAAGAGAACTGAAAATGAATTCTCATTTTTAAATGAACTATTCCTTTAAAACGGCATCAAATAGAAAAAAATAAGAAAGGAAGAAAGAAGTATCAAACGTCCCCCTTTCCATTGGTTGACAGACAAGTCACCTCGCTCCAAACTCACACCATTTGAGTTAATGTTGTTATGTTCAGTTTAGTCGACCATTCAAATAAACAGATTGCAGTTTCATTCTGTGCCTGTAGTGCTGTAGAAATACACACTTCACCTTTAACTCTGATGATGGAGATGTATCGCTTTGTTGATGTTATGATGGGCTTCATTTTGTCTGTGCTGTGTTTCAGGCACATCTCATTTAGTTTCATTAACTGCCCACGTTGTTTCAGGGCCTGGGAAGCAAATCAGGTTTTTCCTTTGTACCAGCAAGGAGAAAAAGAAATCAAGAAAAAACAAAGTCCAATTTAAAGTTGCATTTCTTGTCTTCATGGCAGGGATCCAAATGGAATGCACTGGCTATGATTTAATTAGAATATTAAATATTGAATGCTGTGCAGCATGTACTGTATACTGCCTACTTAAAATGGGGGAAAGTAGTTTGAGAAACTGCATGCAACAGTAGTATTCAATATTTAACATGACCTAATTCAGTGAGTGGAGTCCAGTTATTATATTTCATGCAGCATAATACATTCAGCTGTTTAATGCAGTATGATATATTCAGCTATTGAATCCAGCGTAATGCATTCAGCTGTTTAATTCTAGTTTGTTTATTATTATGCATATATTATCATGTGCTAGAATAATAACATTCCTCTCCTGAATATATCACATTATTTAAGGCATGACTTTGGACACTACCAGTCAAGTTTTTGAACAGTAAGATTTTTAAGGTTTTTTTTTTTTTTTTTTAAGAAGTCATTTTTGCTCCCCAAACCTGCATTTATTTGTTAGCAGTTACATTGCTGAATATTTTTATTTAAAATAATTGCTTTTTTTTATTCCTGTGATCAAAGCTAAATTTTCAGCATCATTACTCCAGTCTTCAGTGTCACATGATCCTTCAGAAATCATTCTAATATGCTGATTTGCTGTTCAAGAAACTTTATCAATATTTAAAACAGTTGAGTACTTTTTTTTTTCAGGATTATTTGATGAATAGAAAGATCCAAAGAGCAGCATTTATCTGAAATAAAAAGCTTTTGTAACATTATACACTATACTATTCAAAAACTTGGAGTCAGTATTTTTTTATTTTATTTTATTTTATTATTTTTGGAAAGAACTTATAGAAATTAATACTTTTATTTAGCAAGAATGTTTTAAATTGATCAAAAGTGATGATCAAGACATTTATAATATTACAAAATATTTATATTTTAGATAAATGCTGTTCTTCTGAACTTTCTATTCATCAAAGAAACCTGACAAAATTCTACTCAGCTGTTTACAACAACATATTATAAATAAATAAATAAATAAATTAATTAATTAATTAATTAATAATAATAATGTTTTTTGAGCAGCAAATCAGAATATTAGGATGAATATTGAATTTAGCTAAAAATTTAGCCTTGAAATCACAGAAATAAATTACATTTTTAAAATACATTAAAATAGAAAATGGCTATTTAAAAAAAAAAAAAAAAACAATATTTCAAAAATGTACTATTTTTGCTGTACTTTGAATCAAATAAATACAGGCTTGGTGAGCAGAAAAGACTTCTTTAAAAAAAAAAAACAAACAAAAAAAAAAACAACATAAAAAATCTTACTGTTCCAAAACCTGTCACTGGTAGTGTATGTCCATAGTACAAACAAGTGTTTTAATTGGTTTTGGTAATTGAAATCAACCAGAAAAAGATGAAAAACCTTACCTGAAAATTGGCAATTATCTGAAATAAAATTTATTGTTAGATACAACTATTAAAATACAACGTTAGAGTTCAACTAAAATTACTAAAACTACAGCTGAAATAAATATGAATTAAAGCTATATAGATGTATTAAGTAAAAAAAAAAATAAATAATAATAATAAAATAAAATAAATACAAAAACTGAAAAATAAAAACTAATTACAAATATTTTTAAAAAATACTGTAATATGCCAATAAAATAATATCTGTGCAAACAGAGATCGCTTTGACTGTTGTGGTCTATATGTAAAACTTTTCAAGAATGCAAAGGAAAACTTTTGCACTTTTAGTACAGTCATATTCATGCAAACAAACCCTTTGCAGTCAGCACTGCATGAATGAAGTTCATCATCTCTGTTTATGTTCAGCAGTCAGAGAGAGACGGTCAGGCTGACACAGCTCTTTCAGGCTGTATTAGTGAACAGTCTAGATTTGCAGTGAAAGAGAAGCAGACTGGTGTCTTGTGAGAGTTGAGTGAGTTCAGCGAGACGTCTGTCAGCATCAGCACAGAGCTCACTGAACACCTCCATTATGCTGCATGTGCTCTCATATGCTCTCAAACACTGTTTTCTCAGAAATCTCACACCCTGGAGACTTTAAAGTGCAAGGAACTGGATGTTAAAGGGATAGTTCACCCAAAAATAAAAATTAACCCAAGATTTACTCATCATATTCGCCATCATAGGTGAATATGACGTTATTCTTTCAGACGAATACAGTCGGAGTTATATTAATGAATGTCCTGGCTCTTTTAAGCTTTATAACGGCAGTGAATGGCTGTTGAGATTTTGAAGCCTGAAAAAGTGCATCCATCCATCATAAAAAGTGCTCCACACAGCTCCGTGTGGTTAATAAAGGCCTTCTGAAGTTAATTGATGCATTTGTCTTAAGAAAAAATCCATATTGAAAACTTTATAACTGTAATCTGTAGCAAATTCAATTAAGGTTGATTCCATATTAATTTGAGAATTCAGTGTGCGCATGTTTATTAGCGCCTGAGCACCAATGTGTAAGGACCCTATTTGAATTGCTCAGATTGTTCTTCTCCAAAATTAATCACATTTTTTGAGGGCCTAAATGGGCTCAAAAGTCATGAAACTTTGCACACACACCAGAAGTGGTGAAAATTTACATCTGATATGGGTATCAGAAGTGGCTGTGGCAAAATGGCTCCATAGCGCCACCTATAAAATTGCAACAAAGTGCTTCTCGAGCTATGTTTCACATACGTGTACGAAATTCGGTAGACATGTAACACACCAATACTTACAAAAAAGTCCTCTGGTACGTAGTCCGAAACCCAACGGGAAGTCTGTTAATATTTTCTGTGCAAGTTTTGTGCTGTTTTTGCCATTTTCAGGCTTTGTATTTTCTCTCCTCCTAAAGATTTAAACAGATCAACACTAAATTTGGTCAGTGTAATCTAAAGCCCTCAGTGGCGTTAAATTGCGAAGATCTTGACTTTTCACCAAAGGGCGTGTCCATGGTGGCCTGACAATCTTCAATGTTTTGCCATGAAAGAGGAAGTTGTTATAAATCAGGCATACAATGTCCGATCTGCACCAAAATCCACATGTTTTATAAGACTCTTGACCTGAAGAGATCTACATGCCTATGACCATATTCAGTTATAGTCATAGTGCCACCTGCTGGCAACAGGAAATGGCTTGTTTTACACTCTTAATGAACTCCTCATAGAGATTTAATGACATCAACATTATATTAGGTCAGTCTACTCCAAAGTCCTTTTCAATGTTAAATTGTGAAGATCGTTAAAGGGGTGCTATTATGCTTTTTCACTTTTTAAATTTTAGTCAGTGTGTGGTGTGGTGTGTGTCTTTGGGCATAAAAAAAGATCTACAAAGTTACAAATCTCCAAAGGGAGATATTTCGTTTTTAAAAAAATCTCTTTTCAAGAACTACAACGAACGGCTCCTTTGGACTACAACGTTTGTTTTCCACATGCAATGATGTCACAACGCGGTCCATTAGAATATTATTAAAATAAATCCAGCCTACAGAAATTCAAATTGTTTGGGGGTGGGTAGGGACAAGGTGGGGGATGAGCCTAACTTTAACACTATAATATCATGTATTGGTGATCTCGCAGGCTGACGACAGGACCCGACACTACTGTAGCGTATTATTTATTCCCCCTCCATGCATCCTTGGTGTATATGACTTCCATCTTTCAGATGAATGCAGTTGGAGTTATATTAGAAATTATCCTGACACTCCCAAGCTTTAGAACGGCATAGACGGGTGTTTCTCTTCATCAGTCCAAAACAAGTCCAATAATGTGCATCCATCCATAATAAAAAGTGCCTCACACAGCTCCGGGGGGTCAGTAAAGGCCTCCTGTAGTGAATCGATGTGATTTTCTAAGAAAAATATCCATATTTAAAACGTAAGAATCACTTTAATCTAGCTTGCGCTAACAGTTGTACACGGAACTTGCTGCTTTGACAAGGGGCGTGGCAGTACTGAAACACTGCGTAAGCTGTTTGCTTCGTTTTTCGGAAGGCGGGCCTTCATTAAACCTGGATCTAATCGAGCCATTTGTGCCAGGCTGGGAGAAAAGTATTGTAATAATGTAAATTATGTTAATAATAATGCGTTTTTCGATCCACCAAGCATGAAAGCAAGTTCTAGTACATCCCCAAAACAAAATCAAGACTTTGTAAAAGAGCATAATAGGACCCATTTAAAGGGTGTGTCCATTGTGGCTTGACAAAGTTCGATGTTTCACCATGTTAAAGGAAGTTGTTATAAGCTATACAATGTCAGATCTGCCCAAATTTCACACGTTCGATAAGAGTCCTGGCCTGAACATATCTAAAGGCCAATATACTGTTATAATCACATCGCCATCTGTTGGCAACAGGATATGTCATGTTTTACACTAAATCAAACATATGTTTGATCAAAGTCCTGGCTTGAAGACATCTAAATGCCAATATTCAGTTACAGTCATAGCGCCACCAGCCGCCAGCAGGAAGTTTGGCACATATAAGTGTCTTTGAGATATTCACCTATATTTACCACTTTAAATGCATATTGCTCACTGTTCGCTGTTTTCCTAAAGCCACTGGGTGGTGGTGAGCCAGGGTGCGAGGGCCCTTTCAACACTGCTTGCCACTTTAATAATATGTTTATGATCACGTGTGTAAAAATGTGATTGCTTGCTTGTAATTAATCACAGAAAACTTTAGGGATGTGACGAGATCCGATGTGTCTTGCGAGACCAGTCGGATCTCGCAAGATCTCATGACGATATTCTCGCAAAATATTTTGTCGTCTTTACATTATAGCTACACGATTAATCCTTAAAATGTCGAGATCTCGATTCAAACACCCACGTGATCTTATTCCTGAATGTCAACGATTTAGCTATGACTATTAAGACTGTTTCACATTGCGAGTGTCAGTGGAGCGTGAGAAGCACGTTTTGTCGCTGCCCATGTTAATGAATCAGAGGGTCGGGGTAAATGTGAACGCAGAAAGAGCAACACACTACATTTTTAACTACAATTATAATCATTATTTCTGTGTTACAGGCATTTAAATAACAGAAGTACTGGGATAAAAGTTTATAGTTCAGGTATTAACATGTATTGTCTACAGTAGCGATCAAAACAAAAGTATCTTAACACTTGTATGTATAGTAACGCTTATCCTCTTCCGCCAGGAGGTGACGACAACTGCCCGTTCATAAAGAGTATGTCATTGAATCATTCATTCAGGAGATTTCAAGTCAAACAAATCTTAATGAAGCGAGACACTGACTCCTTCATTGAATGTTTTTTTTGTTTGTTTTGTTTAAATTAATATATGTTTTTAAAAGACTTAAGCAATGTCAACAGTTTGTCAGAACCACTAGTAAATTGTTATTTTGTTTAGTTTTCAAATCTTTTTTTTCTCCAGAATCGTGAGAGAATCATGGTCTCCAGTTTATTAAAAACAACTGGGATTCTCAATTTATCCAGAATCGTGAAGCTCTTGTTTAAATGTTGTTTATTACTGCATATAATTCATTAAAATGGAAGTTTAATTTCATAAAGTTCAAAATGCACCTACATTTTTTTTTTTTTATCTTGTCTTTTTCAGTTGAATAAAAGACCATTTTCCCTGTATATTTTATCATTGAGGATTTCTTAAGAAAAGTTAAAAAATCTTGTCTCGTCTCGTTCTCGTGAACCCAGTCTCGTGTCTCGTCTCGTCTCGTCTCGTGAGATAAGTGTCTCATCATACCCCTATGAAACTTAATAGATAAGTTAAACTGATTTTCTGTCTTAACTGACAATATCTGAAAGTGATATAAAATGTTGTCTGAGAATTGTGTGTACGTGGAAGAGAGGGATGTCAATGAAAGAGAGCAGTTAGCAGTTTTATGACATGTCTTATGTCATAAAAAAGGAAGTACATATTTCAAAACTTCCTTGAGTAGCTTCCTTAAGACTTTTTTGGTTCTATCATGTGGCTCTGTGTCTGTGTTTGGTAATTGCGTATGATGTCCAGGTGGCACTTTCCACTGTGTGTGTGTGTGTGTGTGCTTGTTTGTGTGTGTGTGTGTGTGTGTGTGCACCTGGTATTCATCACGTTATAGGGACCAAATGTCCCCACAAGCATAGTAATACCAGTAAATTTTGACCTTGTGGGGACATTTGTGAGGTCCCCATGAGGAAACAGGCTTATAAATCATGCAGAATGAGTTTTTTTGAGAAAGTAAAAGTGTGCACAGTCTCCTGTGAGGGCTAGGTTTAGGTGTAGGGTAGGTGTAGGGTGATAGAAAATACGGTTTGTACAGTATAAAAACCATTACGCCTATGGAATGTCCCCATAAAACATGTAAACCCAACATGTGTGTGTGTGTGTGTGTGTGTGTGTGTGTGTGTTTGTGCTTTTGAATGCTGTGGGCATGATGCCCAGAAATTCTCCTGTTATCATGTCTCTGATACCAGCTTTACCAAACACACAAACACACACACACACTGGGGGATTTATCGTACCATTATCTTGATCTTTCATGACTTTATTTTCATCTTGTTGTATAGATTGTAAATGTGTGGATTGTGGAGTCTCAATTGAATTTCTCCTTCAAAACTAAAGCCAATATTCAGACTCAATCAAAAACAACAACAACAACAACAACAACAACAATAATAATAATAATAATAATAATAATAAAATAAGTTAAAATATTTAAAATATTTTTATTATAGCTATCTTTTTTTTTTTTTTAAATGTCCCCCTTTTTTTCCCTCAAGTAAGAAAAAGACAGTTCATTGACTTGCACAGATCAGATGGGATTTGTAGAGCTGATCCAGTTTCACTGTGTTGTATAGCACTGCACTGTAAATCTGTATGAACTCACTGTCATTCATACATATATCTGCATGGGTTTCTTTCACAGTACAGCACCACGAGTAGATTTTCATGTCAGTTTCTTAGGATGTGAGGAGTGAAGCTGTGCCCTGTTCTCGCCGGTTGGTTATAGTTATCTTATCATATTAATATTAGTAATATTACACTGAAACCAATTTTGGGAAGGTTTAGGTCATAAGGTATAATCATTGTATGATGTTGGACTATCAATAACCTTTGCAACTCTTTCAACAAGTAATTAGGTATTGTGTAAAAATATTTCTAAAGGAGTTTTATCATTCAGTTTCCATTAAAATGGCTGAGTTAGTGAATGTTGGGTATGAACAGATGAATCCCTACAGCAGCGCTGCACAAATTTGGCTTATACCTGCTCTGCAGAGCTGCTGAACTCATTCAGAAAACGTTGCTTATCTCTGGAGCTTCACATCAGCCATGAAACCCTAGTTCCTCCCATCCTAGAATTTACAGAAAGCGGCTGTTCTGCTGTCGACCCGTTCGGGTGACAGGAATGAAGTTGGCAAGGCTGTGGGATTGAGAGCGACAGCAGCCCTAAAACATGAGAGGGAGATTATTTATTTATTTATTTATTTATGGCCTGTTGCATGGAAAAGAAAAAAAAATCAGTTCTAACTTTCCTATTAAATATTTATTAAATAATATCTATTTTTATAAATGTATTTAAGTAAAGTAATTTATATATCTAAATGTCCAATATATCAAGCAACATTCAAAATGTAAATAATCTGTTATGGAGTAGTTTTGGGAAGAAAAAAAAAAAACTCTGTGTGTGTGCACCAATTAGATTATTATTAAATTATTTTAAAAAGTTATTTATTTAAATTAATTACTTTCATTGCTATTATTATTATTAGTAGTAGTAGTAGTAGTAATACTAACGGCAGTTATAATACTTAAGGTATTTATTATTTTAGTAATATTATCAACATTATTATTATTATTAGTAGTAGTAGTAGTATTAGTAGGAATACTACTACTACTACTTTTTGTTTTTATTTAAAAAAATGAAAATAAGAATATTAATAATATTAGTAAAATTAAAAATAACATCATCTAGTATTATAACTGCTATTATTAATATAACATTTTAATATAATAGAACATGTTAATTTCTTTTTTTTGTATTTTAGTACTAACAACAACAACAATAATAATAATAATAATGTTAGTATTTTTTAAACAATTAAATATGTAATTACTGATCAATTTATTGTGATATGCCTATATTGATCACCCCTTACTGCAAATCTATAAAAAAAATGTGCTTGTGTTGGCATAGTTAGGTAGAATGTCTGGAGTTCAGAAGGCTCTTTTTACTAGAAAACCGACACATGTGGCTGATTCTGCAATAAATCATCTTAGAGACGCATAGTAGATGTTTGTGTGCAGAATTTTCTGCCCATGATGACAAAAACGACTGTCAAGCATAAGTGAGTGGCCATTGGCTGTCCTCTTCATGTGCCTTTGCTTTTCCCTGCAGTTTCTTGAGTGTGTTCACTCTCTCACACACACACACACACACACACACACTCACACACACACACACACGTACACGCATGTTTGTCAGTCTCTGCAGGAGGATGTTGAGAGCTGTGGGCGCTGATGGCAGGCCGAGCGAGTGCAGGGCCTCATGCCAGCCTGTGCTGAGCTCTGACAGGACACAGCTGCTCCTCCTGCCGCCCTCATTCAGCTCAGAAACACTCACTGACCTCATTGATAAATATTTAACTGTATCAACTAAAAATAATATGAGTGATTGACTCAGATCTATCATATTCTAAAGGTCTTTTTTACTGAAACATTAATAGACTGTAAAATACCACATAGAGACATTTGTCAGGTTAGACGTCATATTAAATTTAACACGGATGAAACTGAAATTGACAAATATATTATTATTGTACAGAATAGGGCTGTTGAACGATTAATCGTGATTAATTGCATGCAAAATAAAAGTTTAAATATATTCGCATGTATATTTAAGAAAAATGTTATATATAATATTTATATTCATTTGATTATAATTTTAAAATATTATTAAAATATAAAAAACAGCAGCAAAAACATTATTATTGTTGTTGATGTTGTTGTTGTTGTTGTTGTTGTTGTTGTTGTTGTTGTTGTTGTTGTTTTGCTGGTGGTGTTGTATTTTTGCTTTGTTTTTTTTTTGTTTGTTTTTTGTTTGTAAGACAAAAATCTGTAATATAGTAATACTAATATGTATGATGTTTTATTAGTATATGTAATCTTGCTAAAATAATAAAATAGCTCAACTATATACTCAATAGCTAAAATAATTCAACTCATTAGACATCCTTTTTGTTATTGAAATGTAATTAAGCCATTAAAAAAAAGAGTTAAAATAAAATAAAATAAAATAATAATTTCTATATTGTCCACCTAAAGATCAGGATGGGAAAACCACAAAGAAAGGAAGTTTCAGGTTTTTTTGTTTTTTTTTTTAGTCAAAGTGACTAATTGATGGCAGAATAAAATAAAATAAAATAAAATAAAATAAAATAAAATAAAATAAAATAAAATAAAATAAAATAAATAATGATAATTCATTCATTTTATTTCTGTATTTTCCACCTGAAGATCAGGATGGGAAAACCATGCAGAAAGAAAGGTTCAGGTATTGTCTTAGTCAAAGTGACTAATTGATGGCCGACTAAAATAAAATAAATAAATAAAATAAATCATTTCATTTTATTTCGTTTTAGCAGAAAGGAAGTTTCAGGTCGTATCTTAGTCAAAGTGACTTTAATTGATGGCAGACTAAAATAAAATAAAATTAAATTAAAATAATAAAATTAAAATATTTTATTTTATTTTATGTAGCAGAAAGGAAGTTTCACTTCATATCTTGGTCATTGTTACTGTAATTGATGGCTGACTAAAATAAAATAAAAATAATAGAAATATTTCATTTAATTTTATTCCGTTTTAGCAGAAAAAAAGTTTCAGGTTGTATCTTAGTCAAAGTGACTAATTGATGGCAGACTAAAATTAAAATAAAATAAAAATAATAAAATTAAAATATTTTATTTTATTTTATTTTATATAGCAGAAAGGAAGTTTCATGTCATCTTGGTCAAAGTGACTGTAATTGATGGCAGACTAAAATTAAATTAAATTAAATTAAATTAAATTAAATTAATAAAACTAAAGAATGATAATTCATTTGTTTCTTTTCTGTATTTTCCACCTGAAAATCAGGATGGGAAAACCATGCAGAAAGAAGGATTCAGGTATTGTCTTAGTCAAAGTGACTGTAATTGATGGCAGACTAAAATAAAATAAAATTAAAATAATACAATTAAAATATTTTATTTTATTTTATTTTATATAGCAGAAAGGAAGTTTCACTTCATATCTTGGTCATTGTTACTGTAATTGATGGCTGACTAAAAATAAAAATAATACAAATATTGTATTTTATTTAATTTTATTTCGCTTTAGCAGAAAATAAGTTTCAGGTCGTATCTTAGTTAGTGACTGATGGCAGACTAAAATAAAATAAAATAAAATAAAAATAATAAAATTAAAATATTTTATTTTAGATAGCAGAAAGGAAGTTTCACGTCATATCTTGGTCATTGTTACTGTAATTGATGGCAGACTAAAATAAAATAAAAATAATACAAATATTGTGTTTTATTTCATTTTATTTCGTTTTAGGAGAAAGGAAGTTTCAGGTCGTATCTCAGTCAAAGTGACTAATTGATGGCAGACTAAAATAAAATAAAAAAAATAAATTAAATTAAATTAAAATAATAAAATTAAAATATTTTATTTTATATAGCAGAAAAGAAGTTTCATGTCATATATTAGTCAATGTTACTGTAATTGATGGCAGAATAAAATAAAATAATAAAACTAAATACAAATAATAAAATTAAATAACGTTAAATTAAATTAATTATTTTCATAAGGTCCTAAACAGTTTTCCACATGCATGAAAGATGTTCTTGACAAGGGTTTGTGAAAGCTGGAAGTGTAAGCTGTAAGCTGAAAGTGTGTTTGTTGGAAGCAGCTTTTTCCTGAGTGTAAGGAAGTGTTGGGCTGTTCAGATCAGACCCCCTCTGACCACTCGAGCCCCTCTTCACAATATACAGAGGGTGGGTCACAGGAAAAAAGGAAATGACTCAAACCCACTGAAAATCTACTGTTACCACACGTTCTGCCATGAGTGTGCACATTTTTTCAATAAGACGCATTAATATTAGAGCGAATGCGTTCACCGTTCTCTGCTCTCCTCTCCTTTTTTTTGCATCCATCTTCCACCTTTCTCTCCCACACAGCTCCATCTTTTATTAATCAGTCTTTCCTCTGCACCCCAGAGTGCTCCATACCTCTCACGGTCGAGGCTCCTTTGAGATTCAAGTGGCTCTTCCGCATAAAAGATGCCGCTTCAAAAGACTTAAAACACAATGCGGCGGCCTGCTCACGTGGAGCCCTGAACCAGGTTTCACTGTGACGGTTTTGTTACATTTCGTGAATCCCGGCACGCACGTTGCAGCTGACACCCAAACGCCGCTGTAAGAAATAATGATGGTTTCGTTTAGGATTGGCTGTTTCGGATTTAGAGGCTGTGAACCCTGGGTTCCTTATTTCCTGGTCAGGGTGTGTGCCGTTACTCTTTCCTCTGATGACATCATGTTTGTGTGTGTGTGTGTGTGTGTGTGTGAGTCGCTGCAAGGTCAGGGTGGGAATTTGTGGGAAAACTGAGCAGAAAGGAAGTTTCAAGTCTCTGTACTTATGATGACAAACCAAAAATAAAATAAAAACAAATTATTTTAAATTTTATAAATATTACTAGATTATCTGCATAAAGGTCTGGGTTGGAAAACTGAGCAAAAAGGAAATATGTATAATAAGTATCTGTATTGGTGAAACAAAATAAAATAGTAAATTTAAAATAAAATTAAAATATTTTATTTTATATAGCAGAAAGGAAGTATCCGGTTGTATATTAGTCAGTGTGACTGTAATTGTGATTTGTAATAATGTGATTGTAATTAAAAATAAAATAAAAATATTTATTTTATTTTATTTTATTTATTTCTGTATTATCCATCTGAAGATCAGGATGGGAAAACCGAGTAGAGCTGAAGTTTCTGGTCATATCTTAGTGTGACTGTAATTGACGGCAGACTAAAATAAAATAAAACTAAAATACAATAAAATAAAAATATTATTATTATTATTATTATTATTATTATTATTATCATCATTATTTTTTTTTTCTGTATTATTTGCCTGAATGTATTATTTGCTTATTTTATTTCTATATTATCCTTCTGAAGATCAGGATGGGGAAAACATGTAGAAAGGAGGTTTCAGGTCTTTTCTTAGCTAGTGTGACTATAATTGATGGCAGATTTAAATAAAATGTAATTTTAATTACATTTTTATTTTACTTTATTTAAATTTTATTTTATTTAAATCTGTCATCTGTTATAGTCACATTAAGATTTGACCTGAAACGTCCTTTCTACTCTTTAATTTTAGTTGTATAATTTAAAGTTGTATCTTAATCAGTGTGACTAATTAATGGCAGACTAAAATAAAATAAAATAAAATAAAATAAAATAAAATAAAATAAAATAAAATAAAATAAAAGAGTAGAAAGGAGGTTTCAGGTTGTATCTTAGCCAGTGTAACTATAATTGATGGCAGATTTAAATAAAATTAAATTTTAATAAAATTAAATTAAATTTTTATTTTATTTTATTTTTATTTTATTATTTTTTTTTTTTATTATTTAAATCTGCCATCAATTATAGTCATTAAGATACGACCTGAAACCTCCTTTCTACTATTTTATTTTATTTTGTTTTGTTTTAGTTTATTATTTTATCCACCTGAAGATCAGGATGGGGAAAAAGAGAGTAGAAAGGACTTTTCAAGTTGTATCTTAATCAGTATGACCTAATTAATGGCAGACTAAAATAAAATAATAATAAAATAAAATAATATAGAACAGAGTAGAAAATATTTTATTTTATTTTATTTTATTATTTCTATATTACCCGCCTAAAGATCAGGATGGGAAAACCGAGCAGAAAAGAAGTTTCAGGTCGTATCTTAGTCAGTGTGACTGTAATTGGTGACAGATTTAAATACAATTTAGTTTTAATAAAATAGAAAACAAAAATAAAATAAATTAACAAATTAATTAAATTAAATACATTTTACAATAAATGTTATAAAGATTATTCCCATAATCATAAGTCTGCCACCTAGTGTTGGCATAATGACATAGCAGGGTAATAACATGTTGTTTTTTTTTTCTTTTAAATAGCTAACTATTTTGAAATAACTGGGTGCTGAATTCTAAATATAACACCGTTATGTCTCATGCCAATATTCTATTCTATAGCTAAAAGAAAAAGCAGTTTCTGTAATTGAAAAGAGCTGTAATAAAGTAAAATATAAATATTACATTATATATTTAAAATTCTTGCGTTGCCAGTTGAAATAAAAAAAATACTAAAATTACTAAAAGTAAAACTGAAATAAAACATATTAAAGCTAAATAAGAAATAATTAGGTATCACTTTACAATAAGGTGCCATGTGCTAACATTAATGTATTAACTAACATGAACAAACACTGAACTAAACATTACACTGTTTATTAATCTTTGTTAATGTTAGGTAATAAAAAGAGTCATTCATTGTTGCAGTTAACTAATAAACCTTATCAACTGTGTTATCAATATTAAAAAAATTGCAAAATCACATGAAATTACTAAAGCTTAAATTAAAATGAAAGGCAATTCAGCATATTAATAAATACTGTGAAAATACAGTAAATAACGCTATTCTTAACAATCTGTATTTCATTGCTGTGACGTGTCTTGCCTGACTAAATGTTTCCCTTCATTTTGTCAGAAATGCCCTTTCATTTTTTGGGTTGTTCTAGTAATACTAGAATAGTGCGTCTTGAATAATAAATCGTTTTTTTCTTTTTCTCCTCAGAGCTCAACATGGAGTACAATCCTTCGGACCACCCGCGTGCCAGCACCATCTTTCTCAGCAAGTCTCAAACAGACGGTGAGAGAGACTCCATGTTTTCTGACTCACAGGATGAGTGGGACGGTCTCCCCTTAAGCCTGGATGCTGGAAGGGAATGTTAATTAAAATGAAACCGCAGTCAGGATCGCTTCAGGCTGATCCAAACGAATCAGGAGCCGACCGCACAGATGGCCCTGACTTAGTCAGACCAAACATTCCCTGCTCAGAGAAGACTAGCAATAATGGTTTGATTTAACACGATACCCCTGGGTAAAGATGCTTTGTTAACCGTCAGCTCTTCTCAGTGGGTGATATTTCTACCCTGGCTGATGTTATATTCTCCTTGTTTCTTAGTGAATTATTCTTAGTGAATTATCTGTCAGACGTCTCGTGATTCTAATGACATTAATAAAGGGAACATTAGTGGCGTATGAACTGTAGTGTTGTCACGATACCAAAATTTTGACTTTGATACGATACCTGACTAAAATATTGTGATACTACTACTGAAGTGATACTATGAAAAAAAAAAACATAGAACAACAGGAAAAGTAACTGAATAATAGATGATCCAAATGGAGATCATATATTATTGTGGTGAACAACTACCGAGCCTACGGGTATGTGGAGATCTTGGCTATATTGGTAAGTTAGCTTTAAGGATAAAGCCAAATCTTATTTCATGATATAGTCATTTTATTTCACAACAACAATTTATATCATTACATTTTTTTTTTTTTTATATTATCTTTGTTATTAATAATAAGAACCCAGACACAAGTGACAAACTAAAGGACAACTACAATAAAACAAAGACACATATAAAATAAAGAGGGCTGTATGAAATCTGTTTAAGAATACATTTTTAAGGCAGTATGAAATGTTTTATTATATTTTTATTATATTATATATATATATATATATATATATATATATATATATATATATATATATATATATATATATATATATATAATTTTTTTTTTTTCGTAAATATTCCCTAAACATTGTTTTAATAATATTTTTTATTAGTAGTAGTAGTAGTATCTTTACATTAAGTTATATATTAATATATTTCTAACTGTCAAGTTAAACCCAACTTTTATTTTGATGGGTTGCTGTGAAGACCTTTAGGGTCTTCATTATATGAGGACAGTTTTCTGCAAAAGAAACTGTGAAATGCCCATGAAGTGACTCTCAGAGCAGTTCTAGAGATTACAGGTGCATCTCAAAAGATTTGAATATTATGAAAAGTTTTTTTTTTTTTTTGTTTTGTTTTGTTTTGTTTTTTGTAACCTATTTCAAAAACTGAAACTTTCATATATTCTAGATTCATTACATGTAAAGTAAAACATTTCAAAAGTTTTTTTGTTTTAATTTTGATGATTAGAGCTTACAGGTCATGAAAGTCAAAAATCCAGTATCTCAGAATATTAGAATATTTACATTTGAGTTTCATTAAATGACCATCGCTACAGTTTAAATTTCAGGTATCTCTTGTTCTTTAAAACCACAGTAATGGGCAAAACTGCTGACTTGGCAGTGGTCCAGAAGACAATCACTGACACCCTCCACAAAGAGAGTAAGTCACAGAAGGTCATTACTGAAAGGGGTGGCTGTTTACAGAGTGCTGTATCAAAGCATATTAAATGCAAAGTTGACTGGAAGGAAGAAATTGGGTAGGAAAAGGTGCACATGCAACAGGGATGACCGCAAGCTTAAGGAAAACTGTCAAGCAAAGCCGATTTAAACACTTGGGAGAGCTTCACAAGGAGTGGAATGAAGCCGGAGTTAGCGCATCAAGACTCACCACGCTCAGACGTCTTCAGGAAAAGGGCTACCAAGCCACTTCTGAAACAGAAACAACATCAAAAGCATCTTACCTGGGCTAAGGAGAAAATGAACTGGACTGTTGCTCAGTGGTCCAAAGTCCTCTTTTCAGATAAAAGTAAATTTTGCATTTCATGTTGAAATCATCATCCCAGTGTCTGGAGGAAGACTGGAGAGGCACCGAATCCAAGCTGCTTGAAGTCCAGTGTGAAGTATCTTAAGTCAGTGATGATTTGGGGTGTTGTGACGTCTGCTGGTGTTGGTCCTCTGTGTTTTCTCAAGTCCAAAGTCAATGCAGCCATCTACCAGGAGATTTTGGAGCACTTTATGCTTTCATCTGTTAACAAGCTTTATGGAGATGCTGATTTCCTTTTCTAGCAGGACTTTAGCACCTGCCCACAGTGCAAAAAACACTTCCAAGTGGTTGGCTGACCATGATATTACTGTGCTTGATTGGCCAGCCACCATGCCTGACCTGAACCCCATTGAGAATCTATGGGATATTTTCAAAAGAAACATGAAAAACAGTCGATCCAACAATATACAGACGAGCCGAAGGTTCAGTAGAGCCTCAGCAGTGCCACAGGCTGATCGCTTCCATGCCATACCTCACTGATGCTGTCGTTTGTGCTAGGAGCAAGTCGTTTGCTGTAATTTGTTCTGCAGACCAAGTATTGAGTGCATAAATGAACACACTTTAAAGAACTTGAACTTTTCTGTTTTGCAGATATGTTTTTTGATTGATCTTAGGAAATATTCTAATATTTTGAGATACTGGATTTTTGATTTTCATGAGCTGTAAGCTCTAATCATCAAAATTAAAACAAAAAAACAAAAAAAAAACTTTTGAAATGTTTTACTTTACATGTAATAAATCTAGAATATATGAAAGTTTCAGTTTTTGAAATAAGTTACAAACAAAAAAAAAAAACTTTTTAAGTACCGGTATATCGTGCAACACTAATGAACTGTAAAGTCAAGGATGAGTAAATGCCAGCCTTGTTATCCATGCTCAGATTTAATTTAGAAACCCTCTTGTTTTTCAGTTCTTTTACCCAACAAGAAAGGTACGTTTGATCTCAGCGTGTTTGTTAGTCTGCTGCTGTGTTGTCTTGAATTCAAAATGTCTGTAGTTTGATTTTAGGCTGCAAGCTGTTTGTTCAGGAATCTACTTTGAAGCGTTAGCGTACTAAGCTACAAGCTACTCCATTTAACTACAGCGAAGCTACGCTTAAAACTAACAGTAGCTAACTACATAGAAGCTGCTTAATGGGGCAACAGATTAATATAATTAAAATCCCAGCAGTATTTAACATACAATTTAGTACTATTAAGGGTTATGCATGTTGACAAAGTCTGTGAATCTGTCCCATTTGTTTGGCTGCGCAGCTGTTTGTTTAGATTCATGTTCGCTGTGCTGTCATCTGTAGATCTGGAATGCTATAGTTTAGATTAATGAAAGGTAAGACTGCTAATATGTTAGAGTAATCTGAGTCATACAGTAGCTTTCATATTTGTGTTTGTGTGCATGAGGGGCGTCAGACTCCAGGGACTTTGATAAAATGTCTATCCCACATGACCACACACACAACGCCTCTTCATTTTCACCTACAGTTTCTGGGTCAGGCTTTTAACACATGACCTGTCAGTCAAAGTGATTGGGCTCCACCCAAACATACAATAGCAGTAGTTAAATACGAAATGCAGTTTAGTCATTTTGGTACAGTGAATCATTTGGGTTCTCATGGAAAGAAATCTGATGGGTAAAAAGTATCAGAGGTGTCTTTTGTTGCTTTCAAGCAATTAAAAAACTACTAGATGTTCCAAAATGACATCAAAGAACTAACTGCATCTGCATCTGGGCTAAAGAAACCTAAAGAGCTGGGATTGTGGACATACAAAGCAGCGCTTACCATTTTCACACCAGACTCACTGACCACTTGTTTTCGCTGTTTGGTTTTTCTTCTCACACTTTGGTTCACTAAGCAGAACAGCCAGTCAGGGTGATCTCTCTCACCAATGGGCTCAGTCGCCAATTCAGCATGTTCTTATTAATTGTTTAATTCATTGAAATCATGAAACTTATAATTTTTTTTAGCCTGGTTCTCATAAGAGTAACTGGAGATTTGGTTTGGTCCTCAAAGTGCACATAGTGTGACCCATTAAATATACAGTTTTATACAAAAGTTTGGGAACTCCTTGCAGAATCTGTGAAAATTGGAATAATTTTAACAAAATAAGAGAGATCATACAAAATGCATGTTATTTTTTTTATTTAGTACTGTCCTGAGTAAGATTTTTTTACCTAAAAGATGTTTACATATAGTTGTACTTAATTTGTCTTCCAGGAAACATGAAAGTATCTTTTGTTGCTTCTGATAGGCAATATTAAACGGGGAAAAACAAGTATATATCAACCAAATAAGAAAAATTTGGACGTCTTCATTCTATTCAAAAGTTTTCACCCCCCGGCTCTTAATGCATTGTGTTTCCTTCTGGAGCATCAGTGAATGTTTGAACCTTTTTTAATAGTTGTGTTTGAGTTCCTCAATTGTCCTCAGTCTAAAAAGATGGATCTCAAAATACAGTAACTGCTGGAATAGGGTTCAAATATGCAAAAGATGCTGGAAAACTGAAGAATCTGCAGGACCTGGAAGATTTTTCTGAAGAACAGTGCTCAGTTTGACTCTTCAGAACAAACAAGGGGCTCAAGAACAAAATCACAAAACAGTCGTAGATCATCCAGGTAACCACACATAGTATTAAGTACCAAGGGTTCCCAAACTTTTGCAGGGGGTTATTTTAATAATTTCAGTGGTTTTTTTTGTTTTTTTTTGGACTACATCTTTTATGTAAAATATCTTACTCAGGACAATACTAAACTAGCAAGTAGTTTACGCATTGAAGAGCGTTCAGTGAATGAAATGTCACATTTTTGCGTTACGCTTTGAAAATGGCAGTAAATAACCTAGAATTATGCTTTCACTTTGAATAGAAATCTTATTCAGTATTACATTTTGTCGATCTAACCATATTTAATTGTGCATTAACAGCTGTCAACCATGTTGTTACGCAAATGCACGCTCTGAACTTTTTTACACAGTGCATTTCTTATTTTGGTCGTGCATACAGACCTTCGGACCACTTATGTGCACCCCTGCACATGATATTATAATATTAAACAGCAATTTATTAAATGTTTGACACAGTTTAATTTTTCCCCTCAAATTCAGTTTCATTTTTAACAAGTTCTGTTTTACTTTAATTTTTTGGGTTCTATTTCTATTTTTACTAAATAAATTCTGTTAAAAATTTTTGTTCGTAAATATTCCATTGAATGTAACGTTTTAATAATAATTAAATTAGTCTCAACATGGTCACGATGTACTAAAATGAGGAAACCAGTTGAGACGTAGGAATAACTTCTAAATTCATAGATGCAATTAAACTAAAACATGCCAGCAAATTAATAAAATGAATTCTTGGCCATTATAAATACTAGGGCTGGGCGATATGGCTGAAAACTGTATCACGATATCAGTGTTTCATATCGGTCGATATCGATAATTATTGATATTTTTTTATGACCCATTTAAAATAAGGACCAGGAGAAAAATATATTACATTTAAACATTTTTATTTTAAACTTAACCTTCCTCTGATCATAATCCCCTCAGTTATTAAGACAGAAATGTCAACAACCATGGAAAACTCAAATAATTAAAATGTAAACATAAGTCTAAAGTCACAATGAACACTTAACAATTATCTCTTAACATTTAAGGTGCAAAATGAAAGAAAATGTAAGAAATGCTTAATAAAGTGTAATAAAATAGTGCAAAGTGTTAAATATAAACAGAGAAATATGCCACTGCCTCCGTTATATCTTTAGATCGTTTAGATTCTTTGTCATAAGGCACTGATGCAGAGTACCTCTCCATGGTGGTCTGCTGCTTGTGCGGTGTTGCAGCTACAGATGTTGTTGGTTGAATACGGCTGTGCTCCAAAGGGTGAGCGTGGCTAAAGCCGGCTTCACACTACAGGATTTTTAAAATCCTAACCGATTATGAAATCTGGTTGCAGCGCACACATAAGGAGAATCTTTGCAGATTATCTTCCCTCAAATCTTAAACATGCACACACTACAAGATTTGAAAATTGGCGCACCACACACTACAAGATATTATTAAAATTATCATGAAGGAGGGCGCGCCTCACGTGATCTTACACAACAGATTGCCATTTCAGCAACTAATGTTTACAAATGTTTTTTTTTTTAAATGTTAGTTAACTGTTATATGCTTTAACTGTTTTATATCTATAGATTTTACTTTAGGCAGGTCGTGATTTGAGAAGGCAAAACTGATTAAACATAGTCTATGATCAACTCACTGTCTGCCGCTGACCGCTTGGTTGTTAATTAAAAAAAAAAAACAAAAAAACTTATATTTAACGAATAAAAAATGCTCCAAACGTTTTTCTAAATTAACTTAATAAAAAAACGAAACGAAATATAATCACTTTGCCATTACATACAAAACTGAACTATTTTAATTGCTAAAACAGTAGTATAAGCCGTTTTAAGAGAAGGGGGAAAAAAGATGGGCTCGGGTCGGACTCGGGCCGCATGGAGCATTGCTTTCCTTGCTCCATGCGGTTGTGGTATGTTTTCAGACAGTGTTACTACAAAAACATAAGAAGCAGTTTCCTCCATCTCCACTATCCAATGGACCGTACAGCAGCTGTTTTGCGGTCGCGCATTGGCTGTTGACGTAATCATAGCCGTGATCATCCCGATTTAAAATCCTGAATATCAAACATGTTTGTTATGATCGGGGGGTCCCTGATTTGTGTGAGAACAGATCGGGAGGTGCAAGATTCGATCTGTGAACGTCTCACATTACCAGATAATCCGTGCCGAACATCGGGACTGATCGAGGTGCTCGACAAGATTTTTGCTCATTTTGGGAAAATCGGGGCAAAATCGGGCTAAAAATCCTGTAGTGTGTAGTCGGCTTAAGATGGTACATCAAGTTCGTGGTATTACCAGTCTTGGCGGGGACGACGGTCTTGCATAATTTGCAGACGACATTGGTCTGACTACGGTCAGACTTACAATATCCAAAAAACTGCCATACTGGCGAGCTGACTTTTCCTCTTTTATGTACAATTTCCTCACTCGCTGCGGCACTCATTTTCTGCTTATGAAGAGGAATCCAGCAGACCAGCACGAAACAACGATATGGCGCAACCAAACTTGATACTGTTACATGATTGGCTGTTAGCGTGTCACTCCCTACCTTGCTAGGTTACCAGAGAGCCAGTGCCTTTGTTAATGCAACCAAACATGCTTCGCAATCTCTGTTTTCTTCCGCCGAAGAATAAAAAGTATCGAACGTTTTATCGAACACATTTTTTATTGATATCAATCACGTGTCTATCGCGATACATATCGTTATCGTTTTATCGCCCAGCCCTAATAAATACCAAGTTCTGTCATGAAACTCTAGATGGCACAGGCTGATGGGTCGTTAACACAAACTGATGATATTCACAGCATTACCGTACTTGACACAAGCTGATTGGTGCATATGCAGCCAACGAGCTTACTGCTTTACATTTAAATGGCTGGTTAGCATAGTGAATGCTAATCAGCCATTTAAATGTAAAGCAGCAAGTAAGAGCATTTCGCAGCACACTTTCAGAGTTCCACTGACACCCTCCACCTTCCCCAGCTCCACCTGTATGGATCTGCTGTGGGTTATTATATATGCTAATTATGCAGCAGCAGTATCTTAAATCCTTACAGCACTGTATCGATGTATGGATTGGCAGTAGCAAGTTCCTTTACGTACTTTGCAGCAGCAGCAGGAGCAATAATTTACAACAATAGCAATAACCAAGGGCAGCAGCAATTCAGCATCATAGCTGATCTATTCCTCCAAGACCAAATACATTAACATTGCCATATCCATTACCATGCTAAAATCTTTAGAGAGTTTGCATGTCGTGTGCAGCGCTTGAAAGATACATGCATTTCTAACTATAAATTGTGCAGGCACTGTACAATGATAATTTTTTTTGCACTATTGCACGTGTCAAGTGTTGTGTTAGCGTGCAAGAAATAAATCATAATACACTTTGAAAGGCTATGTCTTTGGCTGTACAGAGTCAGTATAAAATAAAATACTTTGATCTTAATTGGGTGGTTCTTGGAGCTAGAATAAGCTCCAAATTGGACCAGACTTCATGCTGATAGTCAGAGCTCTCCTTATGACAGACTAACCAGCTTTTAAAAAAATTTTTTTTGGAGAAACATTAGGGAAAGTTTAATTGCAGCACATTTTCTTTTTCATCTCGCTTCCCCCCCAAAGTGTTAACAAAATCCCAACCAACAGTTTAAGACCTCAGATTGTCCCTCTTGATATTCTTGACATCACTTTAATTGTGGCCCTTGTCTTTTTGTCTCTCTCTAATTAACTGTACTGACTTGTGCTAATGTTACTAATTATGCATTTCTCTTTACAGTTCGGGAAAAGCGGAAAAGTCTGTATGTCAACCATGTAAGTAGCAGCAGCCATGACTTGAGTGGTTATGTGTTTTCTGTTTCTCATAATGCTTGTGTCTGCGATGAAGACATCTCCCCACGTGTCACAACACCCACAGAACTAATCAAATCCCACACTTCACCACATGAGAATGCAGAAACCATTGCATGAGTCTCTGGGCTTGTATTGCATCAGTAGCAGCATTGCTTTTCTGTTCTGCTCATTCTATATAAACTTTTTAAAAGAGTAGTTCACCCAAAAATGACAATTTGCTGAAAATGTACCCTCAGGCCATCCAAGATGTAGATGAGCTTGTTTTATCATTTTTATCAGCAAATTTAGAAATGTAGCATTATGTCACTCCTTCACCAATGGATCCTCTGCAGCGAATGGGTGCCGTCAGAATGAGAGTCCAAACAACTGATAAAAACATCACAATAATCCACGAATAATTCACATCACTCTAGTCCATCAGTTAACATCTCATCAGACTGTTGCTTGTTAGTAGTCCATAATAACACTTTATTCAGTAAAAAAGTAGTTTTGTCTGAATCAGGAGAGAAATGTGAGAGTGGATTTTGATGTGAGAGATCTGTTCTGATGAAAAAACAAACTGATCTACATCTTGGATGGCCCGAGTACGATGGAGTTTCTTGTAGATTACAAGATTAAAGTGGAAAATTACGAGAATAAAGTCAAAATATTTCAAGAATAAAGTCGAAATTATGAGAATAAAGTCTAAATGTTTTAAGAATAAACTCGTAATATTTCAAGAATAATGTTGAAATGTTTTGTGCATGTTGACTTTATTCTTGTAATTTCAACTTTATTTCTCAAAATATTGGACTTAGGGTTAAGTTGTAACTGTAATTGCTATGATTTAATTCTCGAAACATTTCGACTTTATTCTCAAAATATTACGACTCAGGGTTAGGGTTAAGTTGTAAATTTAATTGCTACGATTTAATTATCTAAACATTTCAACTTTATTCTCAAAACATTTCGGCTTTATTCTTGTAATTTCAGCTTTATTCTCAAAATATTGTGACTTGGGGTTAAATTGTAACTTTAATTGCTACAATTTAATTCTTGAAACATTTCAACTTTATTTTCAATTTTTTTACTTTATTCTTGTAATTTCAACTTTATTTCTCAAAATATTGGGACTTAGGGTTAAGTTGTAACTGTAATTGCTATGATTAAATTCTCAAAACATTTCAACTTTATTCTCAAAACATTTCGACTTTATTCTTATTTCAACTTTATTCTCAAAATATTACAATTTAGGGTAAAGTTATAATTTTAATTGCCACGATTTAATTCTCGAAACATTTCAACTTTATTCTTGTAATTTCAACTTTATTCTCAAAATATTGCGACTTGGGGTTAAGTTGTAACCGTAATTGCTATGATTTAATTCTTGAAACATTTCAACTTTAGTCTTAAAACATTTTAACTTTATTCTCAAAACATTTTGACTTTATTCTTGTAATTTCAAATTTATTCTCAAAATATTGGGACTTAGGGTTAAGTTGTAACTGTAATTGCTATGATTTAATTCTCAAAACATTTCAACTTTATTCTCGAAAAATTTCAACTTTATTCTTGTAATTTCAACTTTATTCTCAAAATATTATAATTTAGGGTTAAGTTATCATTTTAATTGTCACGATTTAATTCTTGAAACGTTTCAACTTTATTCTCCAAACATTGACTTTTTTCTTGTAATTTCGACTTTATTCTCAAGATATTAAGACTTTAATCTTGTAAATTTATTTATTCATTTATTTGTTATTTTTTTAACATGGCAGTAAAACACCATCGTACCTGAGAGTGGGTGCATTTTCAGCAAATTTTAATTTTTGGGTGAGCTATTCCTTTAATGTGCCCGGCTTGATTTTCTTCATTTCATTGCCGCATGCTATTCATACTCGATTTGCAATGAATAGCTTATGTTTTATTCCTATTTTAATGTCTTCTATTACTTTGCAAGTTAACACACATTGCGGAGTCAAAGGTAAATATTTGTTCATTGCTCTATTCATTTTCCCTAAACTGTAATATTGTGTCTGTTTTGACATTGTAATGATTTATTTGCATTATTAATGTTGCTTATCAGTTTGAAATCTTGCATAATACATGACTGTTTATGCTGTACTGGATTGGGATTCTAACCCACACTAACGCACACACACATATATCAACCGAGAATCACTCAGGTATAAATGAGATGATAATGGCTTCTCTGGGGCTGCAGGTGGCCTAATTTTCAGCCTGTTTGCTGAAAGTTTGTGTGTAACTGATGTTCTAGTTTGCACTGTGTGTGTCCTTGTGTTTCAGCAACATCCGTCTGGTCCAATGAGACGCAAGTACAGCTCCTGTTCAACGATCTTCCTGGACGACAGCACCGTCAGCCAACCCAACCTCAAATACACCATCAAATGGTACTTGAACTCTTAGCGTAACACTGATTGTAATGTGTGCAATTGTTTTATGATGGATGAGGGTGTGGAAGTAGATCTGGCATGGCATTATTGATAAATAATAACCACTGGTACAATGACTGAATGAGTCATGTGAGCTGATTCAGTGTGGGAGTTGTCTGATTCAGTCCATGATTCAAACCAGTGACTCTTGTTTTTTGATTATGAAAAATTACCGGTCATTTCTACTGATCACAATTATTGCAAGACTTTATGGATTTAGGTATGTGTAAGTAATATTAATATTAATGTTTTGGCCAGTAGTAAGTCAATAATTATTTTCATTTTATAGCCAATAACCATATACAAAATTTTATGAATAAATAAAATGTTAATACATTATTTGTGTTTTTAAACTTAACTATGCATGAGCATTAAATGACAGCAAAGGTTATTTTAATGTAAAAAAAAAAAATGCATAATCACATCCAAAACTGGCCAATGAATATACAAAATAACCAAAAATATTGTGATAACTGATATGGTACAGTATGTGGATTTACCAAGAAATTTGTTCTTCGTAAATGAGGCTCTTTGTGGCATTAAATTCTGTGTGAATTTATTTTGGAATTGTGAATGATTTACAAAAATCCACTTTGCCTGTTTCATCATACATACTGTAGTTTGTTCTCAATTCCATGTAATTCACTTATCTATACATTCATTAAAATAAGAACAGCGTATTCTTTTATATGCACATTGTGCAGGTAGCGAGGACAACGCAATAGCAGTGCAATACAAAAGATGACGTTACATACAACTTGCCCTTCAGCTTGAATTTAATGTTGCTTCATCATGTTGACTTCTATGGTTAATCAACTTCTCTCTGCTGTTTCTTCTGTTTGCAGTGTCGCCCTCGCAATATACTACCACATAAAGAACAGGTATGTTTTTAGTTTTTCTCACCAGATCAGGTATCTGCACTTGAGGTCAAAAGTTTACATACACCTTGATTTATTTCAAAATAAGATGGATCATACAAAATGAATGTTATTTTTTTTATTTAGTACTGACCTGATATTTCGCATAAGACGTTTATATATACATAACACATAATAAATGAATAGTTAAATTTATAAAAATAACCCCATTTCAAACGTTTACATGTGGTTGATTCTTAATACTGTGTTGTTACCTGAATGATCCACAGCTGTTTTTTATGTTTAGTGATAGTTGTTCATGAGTCCCTTGTTTGTCCTGAACAGTTAAACTGCCCACTGCTCTTAGAAAAATCCTTCAGGTCCCACAAATACTTTGGTTTTTTAGCATTTTTGTGTGTTTGATCCCTTTCCAACAAAGACTGTATGATTTTGAAATCCATCTTTTCACACTGAGGACAACTGAGGGACTCATATATGCAACTAGTGTCCTCAGTGTCAAAAGATGAATCTCAAAATCATGCAGTCATTGTTGGAAAGGGTTAAAATACACAAAAATGCTGAAAAACCAAAGAGTTTGTGGGACCTGAAGGATTTTTTCTGAAGAACAGTGGCCAGTTTAATTGTTCAGGACAAATGAGGGACTCATGAACAACTATCACTAAACAAAAAAATACAGCTGTGGATGTAAAATATCTTATTCAGGTCAGTACTAAATAAAAAAATAACAAGCATTTTGCATGATCCCTCTTATTTTGGTAAAATAATTAACATTGTGCAGACTCTGCAACAGTGTTTCCCCTAGGATTCCAGGTTTGGAATCCTATTTAAAAATACATTTATTTATTTGTTTGTTTATTTTTAATGAAATGAAAATTAAACCTTTTTATTTGTTGCCAAACAAACAGAGTTTTTCTGTTATTATTATAATTTCTGCATTTGATTGTTTAATTACATTTGCCAGAAATAGGAATATTTAAACACCTACATTATACTGTACAAAAGTAATACAAAACTACATTTCTGTTACGTTAAACCGTACTTTTATTTTGACAGGTTGCCGGTTAGTTTTTGTGTGTATACACTACGTTATGATGCTAATTTTCTCAAATGAAACGGTAAAATTTACATGAAGTGACTCTCACAGCAGTTCTGGAGATTAAGTATATGCGTTTGTCGTCATATAATGAGACGCAGAGGCCGAAAATAACCGCGAGCCTTACGTGTGCTTCATTATTTGTGTAGTAAACAAAGCCTCGTCTCCGCCATTAGTTCATACAGAGCCAAGCGGAACATGGAGGATTCAAATTTAAACCGTCTTTTTGCGTTTTAATATTCACAGACACTAGTCCATATGGCGATTCAAATTAAGTGAGAGACCTACTTTTGATTAATTAAACCAAAAATTGACGAATTCTGCGGCATCCCGCGCTGTACGGTAAATTCCGTTTTTATGAATAGACTCCGCGATCCCGTCCGCGTTTTAGCTGAGGAGAAATTGTAGACGCGTGACCACGTGACGTTAGAGACAGAAATGACATGCCGTCGTGTAAATAAGAGAAACAACATAAGGCTTCGTTTTTTTTTAAATAAAAGAACAAGGTATAGACCTGTTCTATAGGAAAGGTAACCTTAAATGACGCCTGTTGTGATCTGGCGCTATATAGAAAATATATATGGCAGGGGAAACACTGTGCAAGGTGTATGTAAACTTTTGACCTCAACTGTATCTATCCACCTACCTACAACCATACAGTGGGTACGGAAAGTATTTTTTAGCCATTTTAGCCATTTGCTAAAATCATTTGTTCATTTTTTTTCCTCATTAATATACACACAGCAGCCCATATTGACAGAAAAACACAGAATTGTTGACATTTTTACAGATTTATTAAAAAGGAAAAACTGAAATATCACATGGTCCTATGTATTCAGACCCTTTGCTCTGTATTTAGTAGAAGCACCCTTTTGATCTAATACAGCCATGAGCCTTTTTGGGAAAGATGCAACAAGTTTTTCACACCTGGATTTGGGGAACCTCTGCCATTCCTCCTTGCAGATCCTCTCCAGTTCTGTCAGGTTGGATGGTAAACGTTGGTGGACAGCCATTTTTAGGTCTCTCCAGAGATGCTCAATTGGGTTTAAGTCAGGGCTCTGTCTGGGCCATTCAAGAACAGTCACAGAGTTGTTGTGAAGCCACTCCTTCGTTATTTTAGCTGTGTGCTTAGGGTCATTGTCTTGTTGGAAGGTAAACCTTCGGCCCAGTCTGAGGTCCTAAGCACTCTAGAGAAGGTTTTCGTCCAGAATATCCCTGTACTTGGCCGCATTCATCTTTCCCTCGATTGCAACCAGTCGTCCTGTCCCTGCAGCTGAAAAACACCCCCACAGCATGATGCTGCCACCACCATGCTTCACTGTTGGGACTGTATTGGACAGGTGATGAGCAGCACCTGGTTTTCTCCACACATACCGCTTAGAATTAAGGCCAAAAAGTTCTATCTTGGTCTCATCAGACCAGAGAATCTTATTTCTCACCATCTTGGAGTCCTTCGGGTGTTTTTTAGCAAACTCCATGCAGGCTTTCATGTGTCTTGCACTGAGGAGAGGCTTCCGTCGGGCCACTCTGCCATAAAGCCCCGACTGGTGGAGGGCTGCAGTGATGGTTGACTTTCTACAACTTTCTTCTCCCGACTGCATCTCTGGAGCTCAGCCACAGTGATCTTTGGGTTCTTCTTTACCTCTCTCACCAAGGCTCTTCTCCCCCGATAGCTCAGTTTGGCCGGACGGCCAGCTCTAGGAAGGGTTCTGGTCGTCCCAAACGTCTTCCATTTAAGGATTATGGAGGCCACTGTGCTCTTAGGAACCTTAAGTGCAGCAGAATTTTTTTGTAACCTTGGCCAGATCTGTGCCTTGCCACAATTCTGTCTCTGAGCTCTTCAGGCAGTTCCTTTGACCTCATGATTCTCATTTGCTCTGACATGCACTGTGAGCTGCAAGGTCTTATATAGACAGGTGTGTGGCTTTCCTAATCAAGTCCAATCAGTATAATCAAACACAGCTGGACTCAAATGAAGGTGTAGAACCATCTCAAGGATGATCAGAAGAAATGGACAGCACCTGAGTTAAATATATGAGTGTCACAGCAAAGGGTCTGAATACTTAGGACCATGTGATATTTCAGTTTTTCTTTTTTAATAAATCTGCAAAAATGTCAACAATTCTGTGCTTTTCTGTCGATATGGGGTGCTGTGTGTACATTAATGAAGACAAAAATGAACTTAAATGATTTTAGCAAATGGCTGCAATATAACAAAGAGTGAAAAATGTAAGGGGGTCTGAATACTTTCCGTACCCACTGTACATATTATATCTGTCCTTTTTCTCTGTCTCTGGCTTTGCGTCTGTCTTTCTCTTAAACCCTTAATGCTTTGTAACCTTCAAACTTCAGTGTTTCAGAGCTGTTGAAACATAACATAACTTTTAGACAAGGTTTTGGCAAGACTGAAAATTTATCACAACGCACTTTCCTAGTTCTGTAATTCTTTACATGAACACATCTTAGAATAAGTACCAGTCTTCCCTAATCTAATTTCAGTTCACCTTTCTCTTTTCAGAAATGTGGACGGACGAATGCTGTTAGACATTTTTGATGAAAAACTTCATCCACTTTCAGTAAGTGTTTCGTTTCTGCAGCTAATATGTGCAATTACATCCTAAACAAGTTTGAATGTCCTAAAACTTCCTTTTCCTTTCCACAGAAATCTGAAGTGCCGTCAGACTATGATAAGCACGACCCAGAACAGAAACAGATCTACCGATTTGTCCGTACGCTTTTCAGTGCCGCCCAGCTCACGGCTGAGTGTGCCATAGTTACTCTGGTGAGTGAAAGGTCATGTGACTTCATGGCAGACCAATAAAAGTTTGTCCGTGTCTTTTTGGATTGGCTGGTACTGTAGCACAAGTTAAAATAGGGTTTACTAGCAATGAAGTGGATTTACCATCAGGTGAAAATGGTTGTCATATTTAGGGCTTTATTAGTGGGTGCTAAGCCTAGCAGCTGTCTGAGTGTGACTGTTCCTGCTCTGTGACGAAATCCTTCTTTTGAAGGCTCATCCCTCACTTGTCCAACCAAATACCTTCATGAGGTGCCATTAAACAAGCAGACATACAAGGTGATGCGAATGCTTGAAAAGGGCTTAAGAGAAATTGTGTGTGTGTTTAATAGGGTTCTATTCTATACTCATGGTCCAATGGAAGTGTTGTCTCTGCCTCAGATAGTTCCAGTGATGTCTTTAAATTTATAAGTTGGCATCTGATTTGCTGGCGCTATTTAATCAGTTTATTACCTGTACCAACCCCTAAACAAAGCAATAACTGTGGTAAATTACTTAAGCAATATCAGTCAGTCTCTTTCAAGATGGTTTTTGGCCCAAAAATGTCTGTCAAACCAGGAGAAGACTTATAGTAAAAAGTCTGAAACTAATAAAAACACTGTTTTGAGTGCAACTGATAGACTTCTCAGATAGACAGATTGTGTTTTTCTTTGTTTCTAAATGTAGATTGAGACAGATTGAGCCTGTTCCTTGACCTGTAGGGGGCAACAGGTGCAGGGATGCTGGTAAAATCTGATTGGCTGCTGCTGGTGCTTCGGTTATTGAAAGGAAACTATGAGTCACTGCACACAGTGAATTTCTTTGGAGACAGTTTGTCTTGAATAAAACGCTATCAAAACATTTCCACTCAGATGATAAATCAGTTTGTCTCTTCAAAAATTGTCAGAAATCTCAGTGGTCCAGTTTTGCGTTCAATGTGGACAGTTAAATGGCTTTTTAGTTTAGTCTAGAGAACAGTGTTTTTATTGTTAACTAAAACTAAATCTATTAAAATAATTGTATTAATTGAAATAAGCTTGAAATTAAATCAAAATATAAATTTTACATGGGAAAACTTAATTAGCAGGGTTATTGGCAAATAACTAAACAAAATAAATGTAATACATTTAAATAGATTTAAGTACTGCATTTACTAAATCTAAAACTGAAATAAAGCTAAACCGGAATATTTTTTTTTTTTTTTCTATTTTATTTTATTTTATTATTATTTTTTTTTTTAAATAAATAATAAAAATTACAAAAGATCACAAAAAAAATCTGGAAATGAAAGCTAAAAATATTTTAATTTTAATAAATACTATAATAGTATATAATTAATGCCTAAAAACACTGCTTCATGGTAATGTGCCCTCTTAAAATGTTTAGGCTGAAATTAAATCAAAATATAAATGATACATCAAAAACTTATTTAGCATTGTTAACTTGGCAAATAACTAAAATAAAATAGATGTAATACATTTAAATAGGTTAAAGTAGTGCAACTACTAAAACTAAAACTGAAATAAAGCTAAATCTAAATATTATTTTTTTTGCTATTTTATTTATTTATTTATTTATTTTTAATAAATAATAAAAATGGCAAAAGATCACCAAAAAAAAACTGGAAATGAAAACTAAAAATATTTAACATTTTAAATACTATTATAGTGTATAATTAATGCTTAAAAACACTGCTTCATGGTAATGTGCCCTCTTAAAATGTTTAGGCTAAAATGAAATCAAAATATAAATGATACATGAAAAACTTAATTAGCAGTGTTAACTTGGCAAATAACTAAAATAGAATAGATGTAATATATTTAAATAGGTTAAAGTACTGGAATTACTAAAACTAAAACTCAAATAAAGCTAAATAAAAATATTTTTTAAAAATTGTTTTATGTTTAAAAAAAAATAATAAAAATGACAAAAGAACAAAAAAACTAAAAATGAAAACTAAAAATATTTAACATTTTAATAAATACTATAATAGTATATAATTAATGCTTAAAAACACTGCTTCATGGTAATGTGCCCTCTTAAAATGTTTAGGCTGAAATTAAATCAAAATATAAATTCTACATGAAAACTTAATTAGCAGTGTTAACTTGGCAAATAACTAAAATAAAATAGATTTAATATATTTAAATAGCTTAAAGTACTGCAATTACTAAAACTAAAACTCAAATAAAGCTAAACAGAAATATTTAAATATTTTATTTCATATGTTTTTTTTTTTTATATAAACATAAAATTTAAAATAATAAAAATGACAAAAGTACACAAATAAAAGCTGAAAATGAAAACTAAACATATTTCAAATTTTAATAAATACTACAATAGTATATAATTAATGCTTCAAAACACTGCTTCATGGTAATGTGCCCTCTTAAAATGTTTATGTGACTCACCTGGATAAAAACTGAATTATATTCTCAGTTCTACCCAGGTTAGTGTTTACTGGAAGGTGCTGACTGCTGTCCCTAGAGTATTTTTTTAGGTTGTTGATTTAAAAATTGTAGGTGTGTAATTTGCCCATTTGCTGACACTGCGTAGAGGAGATTAACTGAGAGATACACACAAACATACTTTCATAAGCACATATTTAATGCACAGCTGCCCACGGGTGAGCCGAAGCTTCCCGATGCAGTGGAACCAATTAAATGTGTGATTTCTGTCCTTGACTTTCTACAAACAAAATTGAGCTCTTACTAGATTTCTTTCCCAATATGGGAAAACAAATATTATTTGACATGCCCTATTGAGTGTCTATGTGCGTTTCCCCTGCTACGTCTTTTTTGCATTCCATACATCATGCGTTTTTCATTTCATAAGGACGTCTTTGTTCGCCTACATCCATCAGCTGTGTTTATGAATGCTAAAGACGCCCGTGGCTACAGCATACTGTAGTACACCACGTCAACAGAGCACAGACGTACAATTCAACTACTTAATGAGCAATGTTTATAACATTCCTTTAGAAGGACACAAAGAAATATGAGTTTTATATTAGTTTTATACATTATTCGAAATGAATAAATAAGCTTTCCACTGATGTATAGTTTGTTAGGATAGCACAATATTAGGCCGTGATACAACTATTTGAACATCAGGAATCTGAGGGTGCAAAAAAAATCGAAATATTGAGAAATGGTATACGGTAGGAAATTTACAAAATATCTTCATGGAACATGATCTTTATTTGGTATCCTAATGATATTTGCAATAGAAGAAAGATCAGTAATGTTGACCCGTATGAATGTAGTTTTGGCTATTGCTGCAAATATACTTGTGATCCTTAAGACATGTTTTGTGGTCCAGGGTCACATATTATTGGAGATATTGTGAGTGATCATACAAATTTTTTTGCCACTAAACATAGAAGTAGTCTTTGACATGTTACTTGTCCAACAGACAGGAAGAATATTTCCAATCATGTGGCATGTTAAAAGAAGGTGTGCTATTTTTTCATAATGTCTCGTTGCTTTCAAGTGGATAAAACAGAAACGAGGGCTTGGTAAGGGCTGTTCTCCTTCAAAAATCCTGTGGGGTTGAACAGTACATCTCAACCTTGTACAATCTCATAACACAGAGAGCCTTTAAACAGACATGGAGAATTTATGAGCGCCCCAGGAAGCAGTTTGACCAGAATATATTTTTCTCTCAACTGTATGGTTTAAAGTTGAAATGCCTAAAGGTTTAGGGAAATAATGTGTCAGTGAGATTTAGGAGTTTATGGTACAGAGTGAATTTTTGATAATTTAATGTGCATTTCTGCCTTCTCTTCCAAACGTCATAAAATATAGCAAAATTCCAGTGCTTCTTATCATTAAGATTAGCCAAAATCACTTAATAAGGGAATGAGTCTTATTTTCAAGTACTGAAATATTCACCACAGTACTGAGAGTTTTTACAGAAATTTACAGATAATTTACTCACCCCCTTATCATCCAAGATGTTCATGTCTTTCTTTCTCCAGTCATAAAGATATTATGTTTGTTTTTTTTTTTTTTTGTTTTTTTTTTTTGAGGAAAACATTTCAGGGAATTTTCTCCATATAGTGGACTTCTATGGCACTTTCCAAGTTTGAACCCTCCAAAATGCAGTTTTAATTTTCTTAATTTTTTTTTTTTTTTTTTTTTAAATACACTTTTTAAATGCTCTGCGATGTGCACTTTGTGCTCTCCAATTCAAGACAAATAGGGTATGTTGTAAAACTTCCATCTCATTTTCTCCTCCAACTTCAAAGTCACCCTAAATCGCTGTTTTACCTTTTTTTGTAAAGGCGTTTGACCTTCTTTGCACGTTCACTTTGTAAACATTGGGTCGGTACTTCTGCAGCGATGTAGGGCGATTTTGAAGTCGGAGGAGAAAATGAGATGGGAGTTTTTCGACATACCCTGTCTTGAACCGGAGTACGCATCGCAGAGCTAGACAAGACAAGCATTTAAGGTTCAGAAGTATATAAATTTGTAATTTATTTATTTATTTTTATTTTTTTTTTTTTTTTAGAAAATAACCAATCAGAGAACCAGACTCAGCTGGTGCCCATTCTAATCCAATTTTTTGTTCATAAGGGGCAGTATGTATATGGAAAACAGAAGCGGGCCTAACACAGATCCTTGTGGCACTCCATACTAGGGATGTCACAATTCTCAATATAATATCGAACCGTTCGGTACGGCATCCACAATTCAATACGCGATTCTGAATTTCTTTTTTTCGGTTTTGCATTTAAATAACTTTCTTGTTTTATTTCTCTCAGAATTTTCTGTATGTGTGCCCACGATTTCACGTGCTGGAATGAGTAAACGCTTCTCTGCTTGTAGTTGAAAAAGCAACACACACAGAGCATCTTCCATTCTAATGACATGCAATAATAAGCCTTTCTAAACCTGTTGTCCAACAAAAGAGTTATAAAAACATTAACATTTGTTTTTAATTCACATCATCAGTCGAGTGTTTAAATTAACTTCCTTATGTGATCTGATGTGGATTCTTATTAGAGCTGTAATCGGGCCTTAAAAATTAGGCCCGACAGGGCCCGAGCCCGACAGAATTCGGCCCGAGCCTGACAAGTATATTTTGATTGACAGCTTTTTAAAAGTCCGAACCCGTTTACAGCCCAACATTATTCAAATGTGCGCAAGCACACAGGTCTTTTGCCTTTTGTCAAGAATGATTAATTTATACATGTTTTAACATAATTTATTAATGACTAACTTGGGCTATAGGCCACTTGGAAGTTGGAACAAAGAAATATAATAAGTCCTCTGTAACATCGTAACATCTTAGCACTCTAAATAGGTGTACACTTAGCCTATAAATACGCCAACGCGCCAATAAAAAATACTCTTTCTTAACAAATAAAGTTAAGATAAGTCCTAAATTAAGATGGGTTTTTTGGAAATAACGAAATTAAGATAGTTTCAGCGCGGTCCTGCGCTCACTGATGGTGTGTTCAGCAGCACTGAACACCCTTTTACTGCTGCTGCGACTGGGATGCATAGTACTGATCTGGCTAATTTAGCCAAAACGTAATCACCAGAGGCAAGCCTCCGTTTCACCTCCTCAGCATCCATTTTCGCATCTTTCTCGTGCTAATCGAAACGCATCACATGACCGCTCATTTACCGCGCAAGCCAGAGCGCAAGCCCGAGCCCGTGTAAAATGATATGAATTAAGCCCGAGCCCAACCGAACCCGTGTAAAATGATATAAATTAAGCCCGAGCCCGACCGAACCCGTCGGGTCCCGTCGGGTTTCATCGGGTTTGGGCAAAGATCTTCAGCTCTAATTCTTATCACAGAATGAGGCAGACAATAAATTCTATACTCATATTCTATGTATGTCGATTAGAAATGGCTTATGAAAATACACAAGATGTTGTTGCATCCCTACTCCATAGTTTAACGGTTACCCATTTTTTCACAAGTTGATATGATTCTTTAGGATCTTAATGAAAAGTCTATAATATACTTTGGTTAAAAATTATCAATGGTAGTGTAAAACAACACCCTTTTTACCTTGTTAAAATCAGCTCTGCAAAAATCATCCTATTCTGGTTGAGGCTGCTTTAAATGCAAATGAGCCCTGCTTGCCCCGCCCCTCTCTTCTCTCTGTGGAGTGACAAGCCTGTTTACTTTAGCTGCATTTAGCCGCATTTAGCTGCAAAACTTGCTAACTAGCACATATTAGGAAAGGTGATCGTAAAGATTCATAAAAAAACTCTTATACTCACTTCTGCTGTAAGTGAAGCTGGATCATGAATGATTTGTGCGAACACAGACGGATATATGTAGATCGGGAGGTGCATTCCCTTCACAAACAAACGTAATCCACTGCATCTTCAGTGGCTCAGATGTCAGGAGTAAATGACAACCACTATGTTCATTATTACATCCAGCAACACAAAACCTCAATCGCTCAATCAGAGATATTCTTGTCTAACTTGCATCCCGGCATCGAAACAATAAAGGTGGGACTGTTACAACTGATCTAAGGTAAGATGCTGATGTCAATCAACCATCGTGGGAGCGACCTCTGTCTGTGTGACGCCACACCGACAGGCATCTGAGAATGGCTCGATTTGAAAAAGGGGATATTATTTTTACAGATTAATTAAAAACCAAAACCACTGCATGGATTTTTATCATTATAGGGTAAATGTGTACATACACTGCCAACACACATTAATGTCCAAACAACGTGTAAAAGTGAACTTAGCATCCGATGACCCCTTTAACAATTTTAGATTTGCTAGTTCCACATTTAAACACAATTTGGTAATGGTCAGTTCTAAACCAGCTTGAGGCAATGCAACTTTCTAATCTAATTTCTAATGTAAAAGTATGTCATGATGTATAAAGTCAACAGCCGCACTGTGGTCTAGGAGTGAAATGCAGTCTTTGTCATATACCAGATGCAAGTCATCTGTAATATATAGTACATCAATATATATATATATATATATATATATATATATATATATATATATATATATGTGTATATATATAATTTTTTTAAGTATTCATGGTACAGAAGAAAGGGAAAAAAAAAAAAACACTTTTCGATTAGAGCCGTTAAAATACAATGGTGTTCAATTTGCAGTTTGTTACCAGTGAGGCAGATTGTTGGTTGGCTGAACATATGTGTTTGTTTGTTCTTCGGCATTTATGCCCCCTGACCTGTGTGTCAGTCTTGCAGTAATCACATATTTGCAGTGATGCTGCAGTAACCTTGCTTCAAAAACAGAAATGCAAGGGTCAGTCACCAGAATCTAAAAACAAACATTGGTTTCCTTACAGTTGACTTTGTCAAGATGCTTTGCATCAATATTGAATGACACCCATTAGTCAAAATATCCTTAATTTTCAACTTAATCATGGTAATGTTTTTGAAATAACAGTTTTAAAGAACGTTTTCTCTTTCTGTTAGGTGTATCTGGAGAGATTGTTAACATACGCAGAGATTGACATTTGTCCTGCTAACTGGAAAAGGATTGTTTTGGGTGCCATCCTGTTGGCGTCAAAAGTGTGGGATGATCAGGCCGTATGGAATGTTGACTATTGTCAGATCCTCAAAGACATCACCGTGGAAGACATGTAAGTGTGTGTCTCTTGTCTCTTGTGAGATAACATGACAACACCGCAAGGTGCAAGTCATTTATTATGTATGAAAAACTTTTTTTTTCGAACTTCCATTTTTATTATTATTTGCATCAGTTTCCCAGGAAGTAGCAAGTATCTTGAACGCAAATTCACAAGATGAAAGCCCTGCTTTACTTGAAAATGTAATTAAATTTAAAGGAACCGTATGTAAGAAATTTATTTCAGTTAATCATAAAATGGCCCTGACATGTCACTAGACATTAAGAAATCACGTTCATGTCAAATACTTATATCACTGACAACAGTGGTCCGGCCAGGATATTGTCATTTAAAAGTGAAAGTTGCAGCCCTCAACTGATGATCAACTGATGATCAGCCCTCAACTGTTGATGTTGTCATGTTGTGTTTTGGTCTGAGGCGCCACCCTCCAGCTATCTACCAATCACGAAGTCAGTAGAGTTTCGTCATCCGGGTTGGCAGCTCTGCTCTAGTTACAGCTGCAGCTACGAACGTGTCGGATAAAACATGTATAAAGTTACGAAACCTAAAAGACCTCGTTATGAATCCGAAGTACGTCGTGACAAAGTCCGAAATAAAACAAGGATTTGTATAGGAGATGCCTTTGACAGATGGAGACGGCTGAAAACGGAGAAGAATTTTGTTGGTATAGGCTAAAAGCCCCGTGCTTCCGTACACAGTGGATTTTCCACGGTCGCCCGTGCTAAATGCGTTCATAAAAAGCTTTATATCGCACCACTAGCACGGTATGAAAACAATCTATGTTCCTACTGAAATGTGGTATTACAGTACATCTTTACGAAATATTTGGCTAATCGCCTTTAGTAAATTTTTGCGACACATAATTACTTCGCAAAACATCTCTCGTGAAGCATAAACATAAGTAACAGAAGAAAAAAAAACTTATTGTGTAGGACTCGTCACTTGCCATTGGAAGCTCCCTGTAGCAGCCTACCTTCCTGCGGAATCCTGCAGCTTAGCTGGCAACCTCGAGTCAGGGGGGAGGGGGAGGGGATACGCCGTTCTACAGTATTTTGAAAGTGATTGCAGTACCAGTTTTGGCCACAATCCTACATACAGTTCCTTTAAAACTCTAAATGGAAACAGCTTCGATGCTCAGTCTTAAAACATTTCTAAGATACACTACCAGTCAAATGTGTTTGAACAGTAAGACTTTTAATGTTTTGTTGTTGTTGTTGTTGTTTTTAAGAATTCTCTTATCTGCTCACCAAGCCTGCATTTATTTGATCCAAAGTACAGCAAAAACAGTACAATTTAGAAATATTTTTACTATTTAAAATAACTGATTTCTATTTGAATATATTTTAAAATGTAATTTATTCCTGTGAACAAAGATAAATTTTCAGTATCGTTACTTCAGTCTTCAGTGTCACATGATCTTTCAGAAATCATTCTAATCATCTGATTTACTGTTCAATATTTAAAACAGTTGAGTACTTTTTTTTGTTTTAGGATTCTTTGATGAATTGAAAGATCAAAAGATCAGCATTTAGCTGAAATAAAAAGCTTTTGTAAATTAAACACTATGTCATTCGAAAATCAGTATGTGTTTTTTTAACACATAAATTCTATAAATTAATACTCTTATTTAGCAAAGATGCTTTAAATTAAACAAAGGTGATGCTAAAGACATTTCTAATGTTATGAAAGATTTCTATTTCAGACAAATGCTGTCCTTCTGAACTTTCTATTCATCAAAGAAACCTGAAAAAAATTCTACTGCTGTTTTCAACATAATAATAAATGTTTATTGAGCAGCAAATCAGAATATTAGAATGATTTCTGAAGGATCATGTGACTGGAGTAAAGTCAGCTTTAAAATGACAGGAATAAATTACATATTAAAATATATTCAAATAGAAGACTTATTTTAAATAGCAAAAATGCTTCGAATTTTTCCTGTTTTTGCTGAAATTTGGATCAAATAAATTCTGGCTTGGTAAGCAGAAGTAAAAAAAAACTTGTATTGTTCAAAAACATTTGACTGGTAGTGTATGCTGACTTAAAGTTAACATAAAATGCTATGGATTTCTGAATGAACAACAAATCATATGCAGTAAGGAACATTTAATTGTGTAGGGTCTGTTTTAATTTTATGTTGAACAGAGGTCAGAGCCCTCCACAAACCATGAATTGTTGTATATTTATTTTGTTAACCATTGGCAGCTTTCGTAGAACTGCTATTTATGGTCTTTTTATGACATTTTTTTTTTGGAAACAATATCTTTGAGAGCTTAAGATTCCACATATAATATCCTTGAAGGCAAAGTACCAAGCAATTGAGCTGACAAATATAAAGAGTGATACTTGACACTTTCAGCAAGTTGTCACATCTGCCCTTCCAACTCCTGCTGAGCACAGTTATTTTAAAGGTCTTGACTAAAGATTCAATGACGGAGGCGGTCATATTGTCCTCAAAGCGCACCGCAAACAGCATGGAGGACCGTATAGTGTGGGTTTGTGGGTGTTTGTTGCCTTTTTCTTGTCAGAGGCTTCACTGTTGGTTATATTTAGCTGGGTGGTTTCTGCATGCGCTGGAATAATTATGTGGTTGGTAGAAAAGGGTGACAATAGATGTTTATTTTGAACACTGAGGAGTTTCGTTGGTGGTTAAAAAAAAAAAAAAAGTTGGAGATGAATGAAGAAAGATTTTTAATATAATAAGCTGATCAGGGTTTTAAAACTGAAAAGACACTGGATTTCATTGAAACATGCTAAATCAGAATTTCCTTGAATAGCTAAACTGTCAAGATTTTCTTTGCGCTTATTTCCACCCACTGACAAATGTCAAAAAGGAACATACGCAAAGCTAATTATCTTTGCTTTCTCTCTCCCACTAGGAATGAGTTGGAGCGACAGTTTCTGGAGCTGCTGCAGTTCAACATTAACGTTCCATCAAGCGTCTACGCCAAGTACTATTTTGACTTGCGTTCGCTCTCTGAGGCGAACAACCTCAGCTTTCCCCTAGAGCCTCTCAGCAGAGACAAGGCCCAGAAACTCGAGGTAAGTGGTCAAAACCATTCAACATCGGTAATGCATAGTAAATAGCGCAAGATATATCTCAGATCAGTCAAGATCTCATTCACATCTCTGTGGTTTTTATGCAAAGTTCAATATCTTGACATGTTTTAATACTGAATCTCCTAGTATTGCTCCAGCAAGTTATAAAGAATAAGGCAGTAAAACTTAAAAGCTTCCTTTGGTACAGCTCTCACAAAGACGGAATATCGTGACATGTTTTATTGGTCCATTGGTTCAGTAGCAGCGGAGCTGAGTAATTACCTCGTCTGAATCCCCATGTGTGTCTTACGCCAGCCTCAAAGCTGCCCAATTACAGTCATGACAAGACCAGGCCTATAATGATGCTAGTTAGCTCACTTGTGTTTGTGTGTGTGTGTGTGTGTGTGTGTGTGCACAGTTGCTTTAGTGGTGTATATAGCCCACAAGCCCATCTAGAGTCGGTGGTCTGTGGGTGGACAGCTCAATCAGTCTGTCAGTCGGTGGTTTGTGATCCAGTTCTTTCATGAGGACCAGCCCCCCCTGCTTCCATACCGCACTGGCCGCTTTATACGCTCCCACACACAATCATCTGTCATCTCAAAATAATTGACACAAGTTGTATCCTGTCTCAAGAACGAGACTTTTTCCCACTTATTCATGAAGGTGGCTGTATTTGGAAATTTGGTTCTTGCACCAGAAAGTACAGGTTTGGCCAATACTTTGACACCTTCAGTTGTATCAAATGTGAATCTAGCTAATAATGTATCTACTCAATGCTGTTGTTAAAGGAGAAGATTCCGTATAATGTACTCACCCTCTTGTCATCCAAGATGTTCATGTCTTTCTTTCTTCAGTCGTAAAGAAATTGTTTTTTGAGGAAAACATTTCTGCATTTTTCTCCATACAATGGACTGATATGGTGCCTCGATTTTGAACTTCCAAAATGCAGTTTAAATGTAGCTTGAAACGATCCCAAATGCAGTTGTAAACGATCCCAGCTGAGGAAGAAGGGTCTTATCTAGCGAAACGATCGGTTATTTTCATTAAAGTAATACAATTTAAATACCTTTTCATCTCAAACACTCGTCTTGCCATTCTCTCCTGGAACTCTGTGTATTCTGACTCAAGACAGTTAGGGTATGTTGGGTAAAAACTCCAATCATATTTTCTCCCTCAACTTCATAAATTATTTGAAAACCTTCCTACATCGCTGCAGAAGTTCCGACCCAGTGAACTTGCAAAGAAGATCAAACACCCTTAACAAAAAAGGTAAAACAGCAATATAGGACGATTTGGAAGTTAAAAATTGTATTATTTTTATTAAAATAACAGATCGTTACGCTAGATAAGACCCTTCTTTCTCAGCTGGGATAATTTACAACCACATCTGGGATAATTTGAAGCCGTATTTAAACTGCATTTTCGAAGTTTTAAGTATTATTAATATTATTATTATTGTTGTTGTTGTTGTTGTTGTTACTATTATTATTATTACTATCTAGAAAAAGAATGTCAGCACCAGTAGCCTGCACAACAACATAAAGCGCCGCTTCGCTTTGGCATCCCGAGTTCGAGTCCCGGCTAGCGGACCTTTCCCGATCCTGTCCCCCTTCTTTCTCTCTCCCACTTCACTTCCTGTCTAAATTACTGTCCTGTCTTAATAAAATAAAAAATGCCAAATAATAAATAAATAAATATTCTTAATTTTTAAAGAATATTAAAATGAATGAAGGAAGGAAGGAAGTAGAAAAAGAAAAGGACCAACACAAAACCCTGGGGAATACCTTAAGTAAGGGGAGCTTTATTTACACATTTGTGAATAATAATAATAATAATAATAATAATAATGATGTAGAAAAATAAAAGGACCAAGAACAGAACCCTGGGGAACATCTTAAGTAAGGGGAGCTTTTTTTTTTTTTTTCCACATTTGTGAAAAACTTAATAAAAATAAAATAAAATAAAATTCTGGGTCTGAAAAGTCAAGACATTTATAAAAAGTCTCTCATTTCTAAAATTATATATACTTTTTATAGAATAAGTAAAATATAGAGTATTATAAAATAGAGATTGAAAAAAAAAATCACAACTTGTGGTAGTGTTATTAAAGATGAAGAAACTGAAAGATGAAGAAATTAGAACTGTATTTGTAGATAAGAAAAGGAAATACAAAAGATTTGGTCAGGGGGTCAGGGGGAAGAAGTTAAATAAAATAAATACTAAAATTAAAAGTAAATTAAACATTTTGCAATGAATTACATTGAAAAGTGACATTAAAAACATTTATTATGTTACAAAAGATAACTTTATAATCAAAGAATTTTGAATAAAATAATAATAAAAACATCAGTTTCTTAAGCAGCAAATTAGTATATTATGATGATTTCTGAAGGATCATGTGACTCTGAAGACTGGAGTAACAATGCTGAAAATTATAATAGTATTTTACAATATTACTGTTTTTATTGTGTAAGTGCAGCCTTGATGAGTATAAGAGATCTCTTTCAAAAACATTAAAAAAATCCCATCCCAAATTTTTTGAATGGTAGTGCCAGTGGTAGTGTATTTTATTTATTCATTTTTATTTTTTCCAGAAGATTTCAACTTTTGACTTCCCTTCTCGTTTCTCACAGGCGATCTCCAGGCTTTGTGACGACAAATATAAAGACTTGAGAAAAGCAGCCAAGAAGCGCTCAGTGAGCGCAGATAACCTGACAGTGGTCAGATGGTCGCCGGCCATCATTTCCTAATAACGGTTGATGTTGGGGACGAGAGACTGAAAGAAACAGACTGTCAGAAGAGGAAGCGTTCTCTAAGAGGACACATACGTGCTTAATACCTCCGCAGGACTCTTGAGCCAGAGGTTTTTGTTCTAAAGAGTGTCGTACGGCTGCTGTATATACAAGACACCCACACAAAGATCACTTTCCAACCTGTGGCTTAGAAGAGAGAGGAGGACACTGCTACCGCAGTTCAGAAAAACCAGAGGACGTGAATGAAAGGATATAAACGAGGGAGAAAGACGCTCCAATGACTGGAACAGCATTCCAACAGCTCTGTGTCATACGTGTTTGCCATTCTAGGTGAGGAAGTATTCGTACTGTGTTTACTGATCTTGTATGGTTAGAAAAAAATCTCACCGGGACGCTCACGGATGTCTCGCATCAAGATCAAGAGCCAAAATCAACCACTTCTCAAGAAATTTCCTAAAGCTTCTTCCATTCCTTAAAGTATTTCTCTCCAAATGGCTGTGAGCTGATCAAAGTATAAAATGACCACTGTTCTTACATACTGTTATTTAACATTTTATCGCATTAAGATTTATTTTAAATGAAAAACATTCGTAATTGATCTAAAGTCAGTCTAACAATGCAAACTGATGGGAAAATATACAATTTGGACCTCTCTGTTTAGTCTGATTATTTTATGTTTTGCTCTGTTTTCAACTTGTAATACTCGATAAAGGCAGTTTGCACCAAAGCGTAATGGAAGTTGTCTTTGTATTTTCAAAAGGAAGTGGTGTGGAAGGTTTCCATATGAAGTTTCCTTTTGAAACGCAAGATTCGATAATCGAAAGCCTAATGTACAATGTCAAAATGGACTGAAATTGGAAGTTTTAATACTGAAATCAAAGGTTTTTCTTCTGACATTCCATCATCAATGATCATCAACATGTATAACCTCCGTATTCTTGACGCCATTTTTTTTTTTTTTTTATTAACCTCAACAAACGCCAGATTTACACATGCTGTGTTACTCCTTTCCAAATTCTCAAGGCAATACATGCACTGTGCTCTATTCCGTACAATATCTGCTTGAAAGATTGGAGCGGATATTTGAAAGGCTCCTTGGGAACTTCCAGATGGCATTGAGTCCAAATTTGTTGTTACAATTGGTGTATTAAAGTGAGGCTCTTAGTGCCACTGTGGATTGTTTGGACGGATTGCAATGTTTTATTTTCTCAATTATGATACATCAAACCAGAGACTGAATTGAATTGTGAGAGAAATGAATTCCTGCTGTATCCACTGCCATCACCTGCGGTGCCTGCGTGTAGCGGGAAAATGGCCTTAGATGTAGAATATAAAATTAACCATTTTATCTCAAGTTCTCATTAAAACAGCAAAAGATGTCTTTAGACGGCAAAATTAGTTTTGAAATCGGTTCTTCCTAATTTAACCGATAAGCAAGTGTTGAATTACGGCATCAGATGTATAGTACGTGCGATGATGATTCGTTATATGTGACCCTGGACTACAAAACCAGTCTTAAGTCGCTGGGGTATATTTGTAGCAATAGCCAAAAATACATTGTATGGGTCAAAATTATAGATTTTTCTTTTATGCCAAAAATCATTAGGAAATTAAGTAAAGATCATGTTCCATGAAGATATTTTGTAAATTTCCTACTGTAAATATATCATTGCTAAGAACTTAATTTGGAAAACTTTAAAGGTGATTTTCTCAATATTTTGATTTTTTTTGCACTCTCAGATTCCATATACTGAAATAGATGTATCTCGGCCAAATATTGTTCTATCCTAACAAACCATACATCGATGGAAAGCTTATTTATTCAGCTTTCAGATTATGTATAAAGCTCAATTTTGAAAAATTGACACTTATGACTGGTTTTGTGGTCCCGGGTCACATATTATCTGTTGAGAGTGACTGAGACATTTTCATTTGTGAGACTTCATTCAGAAACACCTTGAGAATTAGAACTTCCAAAAATATCTTTTGTATATTGTACATACTTAAACATACGTAAAGAAATTAAGATATTTATATGTGACCAGTATTTACTTTTGTTAATTCCCAAATCCTGGACAATTGTGGATAAAAAAAAAAAAAAGAAAAATATAAATGTCATTTGTTTTATCAGGACTAAGTAAATCTTCTGGGATCCGACACCGTTTCTAAGCGCTGTCATTAAAGTGTTTTTTGTTTGTTTGTTTAAGTCATATTCTTCTGTCATCAATTGAATTTCCCAACCTGACCTCATGATAAAAATGTAACTGCGGGAACGTTTTCGCAAGACCCGAAATATGTACCAATAAGTACATATCACTGCAGTTTCCAACAGAAATGTCCACTGAGTGGCGCTAAAAAAAGTGATATTTTTTTTTTTATTTTCTCTCAGAATAGATGAACGTATATATGCTGCGTTTTGCGAATGTATTATATAATGATGTAAAAATGCAATTGCAAGCATCATTTTCACTTGTTTTTCATCTTTCAGCTATTTCATCGTGAGCCGTTTTTCACAAGATTCATACCCAAGGTTTTCGCATCCTAAGTCCGATTCCGTGCCGGCTGAACTACTGAGCAAACTTGTTACGTCGGGAAAGCAAAACATATGGAGCTGTAATCAAAACAGTGTATGAAAACGTACTCGCTGTTTTACAACCTCTAGTGGAAATTTCTGTTGGAAACTGCAGTGATATGTAATTATTTTCACGAGACCCAAAATACTTACCAATAAGTACATATCACTGCAGTTTCCAACAGAAATGTCCACTGAGTGGCGCTAAAAAAGTGTTCGGTTTCTACCCTCAGAACAGATGAACGTATATACGCTACGTTTTGTATGTCACCATAGTTCTGACTTGAAATGTCCACTGAGTGGTGCTATAACTCTGTTTCATGACGTTTTAAAATAACATACCATCTGCACTATACCTAACCTTCCCGATAGTATGAAAAAAGCGAATGTGACGTAAAAACGCAATCGCAAACATGCCATTTCAGCTTGTTTTTCGAACTCTCATCTTTCAGCTCTTTCATTGTGAGTCGTTTTTCACAAGATTCATACCCAAGGATTTCACATCCTAAGTCCAATTCGGTGGCAGCTGAGCTACCGAGCAAGTTGTTACATCCAGAAAGCGAAACATATGAAGCTGTAATCATAACTGTCTACGAAAATGATTACAAGTGCTCGCTGTTTTACCACCTCTAGTGGAGATTTCTGTTGGAAAATGCAGTGATATGTACTCATTTTCACGAGATCCAAAATACCTACCAATAAGTACATATCACTGCAGTTTCCAACAGAAATGTCCACTGAGTGGTGCTAAAAAAAAAAAAAAGTGTTCTTTCCCCCCCTTGGAACAGATGAACGTAAATACTCTACGTTTTGTACGTGCCACCATAGCTCTGACTTGAAATATCCATTGAGTGGCGCTATAACTCTAATGCTCCATGAGGTTTTAAAATAACGTACCATCTGCACTATACTTAACCTTCCTGATAGTATGAACAAAAGCAAATGTGACGTAAAAACACAATCGCAAGCATGCATCTTCGCTTGTTTTTCGATCACTCATTGTTCAGCTCATTCAACGCGAGTCATGTTTTTCACAGGATTCGTACGCAAGGATTCCGCATCCTAATTCAGTGCCAGCTGAGCTACCAAGCAGGCTCGTTACGTCCAGAAAGCAAAACATATGGAGCTGTATATGAAAACGATTACAAGTAGTCGCTGTTTTACTGCCTCTAATGGACACTTCTGTTGGAAACTGCAGTGATATATACTTATTTTCACGAGACGCGAAATACGTACAAATGTTCCCACAGGTACGTTTTCATCATGAGATCAGGTAGGACTTTCCAGTTGAATTAAAATTGGAATTCACCATCACAAAAATGACGTAAAGCAATTTAACAATGTTGTGTTGACATGAATGTAATTCTGCAATAGCTTTTTTTTTTTTTTTTTTTTCTTTTTAATTTCTGCAGCAATGTAAAAGCAATTTTCCTTAGCAATTGCTGCAGATGATATCAAAATGGCCATTATTTTCAAGCAGTATGTGTTTATGCTTACATTAATTATAATCTATTTTTTTTTCCTTAGGTATTTTATCTCAAATGCCCAAAAAAGTCTTAACACCTTTACTTAAATAGTTTAATCTAAATATAGTGCACATTTTGTGTCTTTTGTATACAATACAGTATATAGGCTATGTGATGCTAACATATCCGACTGGACATACAAAGGTTATACATTTCTTGCAAAATCAAAAGAAATTAGAAATTATATTTTGCATTCAAAATTAAGCCTGTGTTAGGACCATAAGATTTTAATGTTTTGAGAAAAAATGTGGGCTTAATTCATACAATATGTAATTTTTAATTTCTTTTGATTTTGGGGTGAAATATGACCCTGAAATATTCTCGACAGGTTTTGTGAGAATCGCTCCCCGAGCAAAGTACTCGTGTTAAGAGTCAGAGACATGATACTAGACTAACCGTATAACTAAGGCAGAGAACCCACATGTTCATTTTGGTTCATTTCCTAAAGATAAAGGAAGTTTAATCAAAGTTCTTCTCTAGGAGGATCTGTTCTTTGCAAATGGTGGCGCTTTAGGCTCCCTTTGCGCATTTTAAGAGTGTTGGAAACTGTTGAAATCAGGGAAAACGTTCAAGAAGTGTCTTTGTGGAGGCCAACGGAATCATGAATCGAAAGACTGAGCATTTGAAAAGCATTTGAAGATTGTATTATTCTATTTATTTTCTGTGAGCATGTGAGGATGCGGCCCAGCGTTGGATCTGAAGACGGTGTTATAAACTCCTAAGAGTCTTAGCGATAGGAGGCAGTAGGCAGGCGAGTGGCGAGTGGCGAGTTTTAGCCGTGTGCACTGAACTCTACCTCTGCATAGAGTTTTTGTTTCTTATTTAATACCTCTCTCTGGTTCTTTCTGTCTGTTTCTCTCTACTTTCTCATTTTCATTGCAATTTCTAGGAAATTACGAATTCAAATCTTTCAGAACATTTCTACTATAAGTGGTTTCCTGTGAAAAAAACAAAACAAAACAAAAAAAAAAAAAAAGAGAAAACTGCTGTAGTTGTGACTTTTTAATTTTATGTTCGTTCACTGGTTGTATGCCTGTTATTATGAATAATACATTGTTGTTGTCATTTGTTTCTGTTCCAAAGGTTAAACCCTTCTTCAGTATCTGTTCGCAGTGTGTGCCAAAGGCTGAATCCTATCTCCTATGTATGATCTTAGTTGATTCTACTTTCTGTTAAACTAAGTGAACCCGGTCGCCTGCGGCTGTCCGCCCAGGAGCTGGAGGCTACAATGGTCGCATGCAGTTTTTTTTGTTTGTTTGTTTTTTGTTTTCGAACTATGATTTTAACTGAAGCTCCCAGTTCAGAAGCAATGTTTAGAAACCGCCACAAGAATAAACTTTTAAAAGTTGCAATAAAAACTGATTTGATGTGTTTTTATTGAGTCTCATCACATGATATAATTTCTGTTTAACCCTCATGTTCTGTTCAAAAACTGGGTACAAGTTTTGTGTTGGCTGTCAAACTGACCCACAGTGATTTCAAAGCAATTCTGACAAAAGTGTAAGGCTAAAAAAATAATTTTCATATTTTAATTTGAAATTAGCTGCACAGATACACACAAAATAGTAATAAATTAAAAACAAAAAATTGACTACTTGTAGTGACCTTTCAAACACTGAGGTGCAAACAACTACAAGTCAGTATAAATAATAAATAATAATATTTGTGCTTGGTGTTAGTATGTATGCTACCTGATGTCAGAACGAAAACGTACCTGTGGGAACTTTTTCGCAAAATGCGAAATACGTAAGTACATATCAGTTTTTAACAGAGATGGACACTAGAGGTGGTAAAACGGCAAGCATTTTTCGTACAGTTATGATTACAGCTCCATATGTGTTGCTTGCTGGATGTAACAAGTTTGCTTTGTTGCTCAGCCGTTGTGTACTTACGCGAAGCGAATATGCGCATTGCGTCACTCACGGGATGCCTTTTTTGTTTTGTTTTTTTGCACGTCATGTGCAAATAACGACATCAAGCGATCAACCCTGGTGGAGATAAATACATTGAGTCAGTGTATATACAGTAGTAACATGTGACACATTATTGTAGGATTAATACTCATCCGCCTCTGGATGGTGCACATCGGTGTTTGGCTTTTTGACGTATTTAGGACTTCCACAACAGGTACAATGCAGCGATCGTACACTGTAAAATAAATAAATAAAAATAATTTTTAAAAAATGTAAAAACAGTAACAGGCCTTTCAGACATATTCCATTACATTACAGAAAATAACCATTTCACAAAATTACAAGCAAAAACTGAAAAAAATAAATAAATAATAACAAAATACAGAATAGACTTTACGGTCAAAATTAATTAAATTACAGTATATTACCATTGATGGAAAAATAGATAAATTAGGTCAAATTACATAGAAAAACAACCAACTTTCAGGTTAGTCGCCATAAAATTAAGGTTTTAAATTGTTCTTTTTTTAAAACTGCACTGTCCATCTACTGTAATTTACTTTTAGTTTTTTTCATGTACAATAACTAAGAAATAATTTATAAAAATGCATTAAGCACATTTTATTTTATTTTATTTTATTTTATATTAATATATTTTTAAAGGATTAATCCTTTTTACAGAAACAATCTCACAACTTCAACCAATCACTGGAAATGAAAAGTATTATTGATAGCATCTTTGTAGCATGCTAATAAACTGCCAATTCAACTGATTTTAATTGTTTTCTATGCTTCAGATACCTATATTATACATTACAGGCTACAATGCTCTCTTCAATTTTCTGATACAACTAGACGTGTCAATAGGCTCTTCGCTGATTGGCTTGTGCGAGAATGCGTCATGCGAATTTTCTGCTTGAGCTGAAATCTTTCAACTTGCAAAAAATTAAAAATAAAAATAAAATAAAATATTAAATCAATTCGTGAATACGTGATTGGGGCGAATACTGCACGTCCGCGCCAATTGCTTCACAAATTTTGTCATTCGTGTCGTCCGGCACGAATTCGTCTCTATTAACGTCTTAGCATTGACTTTGTATGTAATGTACTTGCGCGAATAATTAAATTCGCGTTTGATGTGAACACACCATTAGGATGCAGAAGCCTTGGGAACGAACACACTCGCTTTTGTTCATACTATCGGGAAGGTTTAGGTGTAGTGCAGATGGTACGTTATTTTAAAATGTCAAGGAGCATTAGGCCTTTCCACGCTGAGCGCGATGCGAAGACGTGAGGCGAATCGCCGACGAATGATGCTTTCACACCGAGCGCGAACCGATTGATCAACAATGCATTTTTCCTTAGATATGTATCTTGTATATGGATTTAGCATCGTCCACTGCTCAATATACAGCATTAACTTAAGATAAAGTTATTCGGTTCTACGCCAGAAAATAATCTATAATGCTTACAAGTAAACATCTTAAAAAACACACACACACACACACACACACACACATATATATATATATATATATATTTTCTACTGTTTTACACATGAAATATGAAAGCAAATAGACATATAATTATGTTATATATATAACATAATTATATGTCTATTTGCTTTCATATTTCATGTGTAAAACAGTAGAAAATATCTGCACTCTGACTCATAAGACACTCGTGCACCCCTGCCGGAGAAAAAAAAACAAAAAAAAACAGCTAAAACCAGCCTAAGTTTAAAAAGGCCTTTAGAGAACCACTCAACGGACATTTAAAGCCAGAAATGCCGTGACACGTACATAACTAATGCCACATAAAACGTAACATATGTACGTTCATCTACTTCGGCGAAAAACATCAAATTCACATCATATATGTCACGAAACATACATGGCGCTATGTATTTCGCATCCTGCAAAAAAGTTCCCACAGGTACATTTTCGTCATGAGAGCAGGTTGTATTTATTGCTATTTATTGCTATTTGTACTTCCTCTGCCTGTCATACCTTTTCTTGGGTTAAAATGGATTTATCACAGCTCTTTACAGCGCTGCCATAGTAATTGAGGTACAAAAACTAACAACCAAAATCTTTTGATATATTTATTTATTTATTTATTTGGACTGTGAATCTCAAATAGATGAAGAAACTATGAATTTTCCTGGGGTGATTTAGAAAATGAGTCTAAATTGTGAGTAAACTTCTTATGTATTTCATAGTTCAATGTTTGACAAGTGACAGTAGAGGTTTTCTGCTTTTAACCTGCCTAGTGTGTTTCAAAGTGTTGATTTTTATCAAATTGGATGTAAAACAGAGGGAGTCGATGTAGTTTAGAGGACAGAATTCACCATCATTTTCAGACCAATTTCAACAAGAAACCACTGATAAAGAAAATACACATTTGCACACGTTGGACCCTTGTAACAACTGAAGTCAGTCTCCTCATGAGTACTGATAGAAGAGGCACCATTCAAGTCTTTTTTTAACATTATTCCATAAATACTGTGTATAAAATTAAATTTACTCTTCATTGTTTTAAGATATAGAACGTTGGAACTAGAGAGGTCTGATGAATTTTCTTTGAAACCCATCAAATACAGCCATAAATTGCATTGCACATCATTTTATGAAATGCATAATACAATGTCCAAAAATAAAGCATCAGCTATACCAGCAAGCCATATACTGAACCTAGAGCATATAGTCCATGAGTTTCCATCCGAAGTCTTTGGCTTTGCACCTCTAAATGTGTCCCTGGTGAACTACGCCATTGCTAGTTACCTTGAATGTGTCTTTATCTAGCAGAGCCGGCATGCTAATCCAATTACAGAGATACAGAGACGAAAAAATGAAATTACTGAAATATTTTAGACTGTAGTAAGTCATCTGGGACATACAGTAGGCCTATCTGTTCTAAATTGTCAGTCACTACAAATGTAGAAAATGTATTTGTGTGCTGAAAAGTACAAATTTGGTTAGACTTGCAAATGCTGTATGATCTGCATTGTCTCTTCCCTGCAGGCATAAAATTAAACTGTTGTTCGCCTACTCGCTTTTAAAAACAGGATGCAATTTGCTGTACTCCTAGTGTAATCAATCTCATAAACATGTTCCAAAAAAAGGACTAATTTCCATACTTGCATTTCCAAGACACTTTAATAATACTATTTCAGCAGAACCCAAGAGTGTCTGACGCAAATAGCCTTTATTTTTGCTAATATTTCTTGTTAATGAATACATTAACGTTTTTATTTCTTAAGTGATTGCAAAATAATTCTCTAATTGAGGTCCACTACAATTTCCCCTCTCACTTAATGTGTCGAAAAAGTTTTACAGTAAGTATTCGCTACCCAAGCAGCTGCCAATATGGTTTGCGCACCCGTAAGTCTCCATTCATTAGAACACAAGTCCTTCAAACCCTCTGTCCAGATGTCCCTCATTCAGAGGTCATTTAGACAGGGCTAAAAGCTTCCAGAGATTCCACTATGATCGCCTCTGATCCCGTGGCATTCAGTCATGTCAAACACCTCAAGGACAGAGCTAAAGAGGGGATTCTTTTTAATAATGTAATAATATTAGAACCTAGTGCAACGCTAAGAGAAGCCAACCAAAATGGTCCTTGTAGAATTCATATCAAAAGTTTAATTTGCTGCATGACTTCAACACCCAACAAAACACTTAGATACAGGTATGCAAATGTCTTCAGTAGCCTAACTACATTAAATAAATGCACCACTTTGAAATTCACATCAACACCAAAGTCTTTCCTAAGGACTCTGCCACCAAGACCTCATGCGACTGACATTGAACTGTCAATGAAATGCTTTCCATCATACATGAGAATTGAATACGGTTATTTGATGCCTGATCCGGCTAGTTATTCTCCTGTAAGAACAAACAGAGCCCAAATATCACAGCAAGGCCTGCGTGCCGACATGCCTTTGGTGGGTAAGAATAGCCTCACAATGGAGCTCACATCTCTCGTCTTCTGTTGTCTGAGAACAGTTGTTGTCAGGACAGAGGCAGAAGTAAGATGGGAAGCCAAGTTGGTGGATATACATGAGCTGTGCCATTGCGGTTTCCACCCGACCTACTGTTTAGGACCTGACCAGGATTTCGAGTGCTTGTAAATGGGGCTTATTTTAAATGCCCGCTTGTACTAAGTTTAATACAGAGTGTAAAATCTTTTTCTTGTGTGGAAACAAGTGGGCTGTGAGTTGACCAGTGGGATATCCTGTGCGGTAGTCTCCGGGTTTGGCCGGAGACTGAATGCATTGCTGTGATGGCTAAACAGACTGCATCTGAAATTATCTTCATAACATTGAACCGCAACATCACCCTCATAGGTATGTGCACGCTTTTGATACTTAAATACACATTTATACAGTCCTTCCAGAAAGTTTTTTTGGTATTTAAAAGCAAACCTACAATGTATAAATGCAATTGTATTAGATTTTCAAAATATTTGTTTTAAAGACGGCACATTGGTACATGGAAAACATTTCACAGAAATGTAGATTTTTTGTTTTTTCAGCATTTTTGTGTATTTGAACCCTTCCAACAACGACTGTATAATTTTGAGATTCATCTTTTCACACTGAAGACAACACTCATATGCAACTATTGCAGAAGGTCCAGAAGGAAAACAATGCATTAAGAGCCAGGGGTGTAAACTTTTGAACAGAATGTACATTTTTGTAAAAGCTTTATATTTATATAATTTTTATAAATTCAGCTATTATTTTCTCGTTTGGACATATATGGAAACATCTTTTATGTGAAATATCTTATTCAGGTCAGTACTAAATAATAATAATAATACAAATAAAAATAAAATAACATGCATTTTGTATAATCCCTCTTATTTTGGTAAAGTAATTACCTTTTTGCAGATTCTGCAAGGTGTATGTAAACTTTTGACCTCAACTGTAAAACAATACATATTTCGTTAAAGATGTATTTGGATGTGCTTTGTGTAAGATGTACTTGCTGGTTGTCAAAGGTTAGTGTATGTTGCTAGTAAATGTTAGGCAAAAAAGTCATAACATCAAGGACAATATTCACTGAGTATCAAGCACAAAGCTGACATGATCCTGCTGCCAATGTTCTGCCATAGATATTCTAGACGTGTTCAAACCTGCTCCTGGAGAACCACTGTCCTGCAAGGTTTAATTCCAACCTACTTCAGGACACCTGCTTGTGAATTGTCATGAAGTCCTGAAGAGCTTAATTAGTTGCTTCAGGTGTGTTTGATTAGGGTTGGAGCTAAACTTTGTAGGAAAGTGGGTTAGGGTTAGGGTTAGCAGGAGCAGAAGTAGCTCTAAAACATTGGATATATATCTTGTATGTTGTCATTAACGTACTATTGAATTTCCGTAATATTGAACATTATAAATTATAAGTCAAAATGACGAACAACTGTGTTCTTTTCTCCTTAGGGAAAGCATGGCTTGTCCTGGTGGTATTCCTAAGGATCCTGGTCTTGCTGTTTGCTGGTTATCCCCTCTACCAGGATGAGCAGGAACGATTTGTGTGTAACACCATTCAGCCTGGTTGTGCCAACGTGTGCTACGACATGTTTGCCCCTCTTTCCCTTTTCCGATTCTGGCTGGTGCAGCTCACCATGCTGTGCCTTCCCTACGTGATGTTCATCATCTATGTGATCCACAAAGTGAGTTCCAGTCTACCTGCAGATAGCGGAACTTCCGAGTCCATAAAAGCAGACTCCATCTATAAGATCCATCAAGAATCGTTCAGAAAAGCATCTCTTTGTAAGACCGTTGTGAAGGCTGAGAAGGGGTGGTTGCAGTACTTCACAGGAGCCTACATATTCCATCTCTTGCTTCGGATACTTGTAGAAGCTGGATTTGGAGCTGCACACTACTACTTGTTTGGCTTCCACATCCCCAGACGCTTCATGTGTCAGCAGCCACCTTGCACAACAATGGTGGACTGCTACATCTCTAGACCCACTGAGAAAACCATCATGCTGAACTTCATGTTGGGGGCAGCCGCTTTGTCCTTGCTGCTGAACGTGTGCGACCTAATCTGTGCCGTCAAACGCTCCGTGAGGCAAAAAAGCAAAGGAAAGATGCTAGTAGAGAAGATGTACGCAGAGGAGCAGTACTACCTGTCCGGTAACGGGAATCAAGGGGTGGACGCCAGTATGCCGCCGACTCAAGATGTGATGGCACCAGGAGTGTTCCGCAAACGAGGGACCAGAAACTCAAGCGGCGATGAAGCTGCTTCCATTCTTTTGGACGATGACCCTCCACCACCCTCAACACTTGGAGGAATGCCTACAATTGCTGGAATGCCTGGTTCCAACAACAATGATGACAGCAGTAGCTACCAACCCACCCAAGAAGATGGGATGATAAGAGAAGGCAGTGAAGTGGCACTGTACCCCAGTGAGGCTCTGGGGACTCCTAGATCAATCAGAGTTAGCAAACGCAGTCGTCTCAAACCTCCTCCACCTCCACGAAGGGACAAACTAGCTGCTCAAGGTGCAATTGATGTCTCAGGAGCAACAGCGGTGTGTACCAGAAGACTAGGGCAATATACTTTGGTAGAAATGACCACTAGTGAGGACGTACCAACTTGCAATGGAGATGGACACGAGAAGAGGTCGGAATGGGTTTGAGTTTCTCTCCAGGTGACTAAGAAGCTTTAATTTTGATGCACTGTAGTTGAAGAAAATTCGATTGGGACTTGACTGGAACAGAGTGACTTGATTGGAATAGATTGCTTGGAGAAACAAGGTGAAATGAGAGGTATTATTAGATGTCAACGTCATGGATACATGCCAACCCTTGGATCAGCATCCACCTGCCTCTCTTGTTTGTGTTAGTGCATGCTGTCTTTCTTTCACAAGCCAGACGGGCCTTGACCTGCCTTGCCCCTAGTACAATCAAGGGACACAGAAGGCCTTTCTAAAAACAGGTCTGTTGCAACCACCCAGGGTCTCTGAGGTTAAGCTAAGACTGACATACTTGCTATGGCCACCAAACAAGACAACCCTGAGGGTATGAAGGTGCTTTCTGCTTTAAAGGTCCTCCAAAATCCTCTAGCCTGCAAAATCTCAAGAACTGTCAATTGTCAGTCAACAGCACCCCATCATAAAGCAATTACAGCCTATGCTGCTTATGTATTTATGGCGGTACTTGTAACGCTATTTCAAGGACCCGCTGGGGTTTGGTTTGGAGCTTTAGAACAAACACTTAAAATAGAGCTCCATAAGCTGGTGTAACACGAGATCGAGACGATGCGCGCCTTTCAGACTCTCAGAAGCTAGCCGCAACGTGCAAACGATTAGACGTTAGCTTTGGACAGTCACCTAGACAGCAGCCCTCCTGTCCTCACAATGTTAGTCATGTGTCTTATTAAATACACCAGGGACTTCTGGAATTGCCTATTTATGAAATGTCCTTATACACCACTGATGATTATTTGTAGTTGTAGGTTTTGTCTTTCTTTTGCTGCTAGATGTTAGTAATCTTTAGTCTGGTGTCAGATGGTTTGCAAGTTAACTGACCTTTTGGCATTGTTTTACATTATTACCTGACCAATTCACACTCCCCCTTAAAAGGGCAAAGAAATATTAGTAATATTTCATTTATTACACATCTTGAAACTGGTGATTATTACAAAAATGACAGACTGCATGAACTCTTGTATCTCAAAATGCAATGCATTCAGTTTCATTTAAATTTAATTTCATTCAATCGTGATGACACCTGGATTTCAAATGGAAAATAACCATTTTCAAGATGATAATTGGACCCCACTCAAGTGAGTTCATGTGACCACATTTTACTCTAGTAATGTCTCTAGTAATGTGCTAATGAGTCAAATCAGGTGTTTTTGATTAGGAAAATGTGTACTGTTGGTATGTCACCAGAAACAGAGTTGCAGAATAACAGATGTAACGTTACATTAAAAACTGATAAATCATGCCCTCTAGTGGACAGACATGCGCACAACTCAAGTCTGAAGATGGACAATTCTTTACTACTGCAAATGTTTGCACATCAATGTCCTACTACATTTGCATTTATTTTATTTCAACTGTCTTTCTTCAGGAGACTCAGGAAATGAACCAAATTTATCTTTATGTAATTATACTGTTTGCATGTATCTGTAGGCTGTTATACTAAAATTTAACTGTAACTGTAAACATTCTAAAATATAATTTACCTTACTGCATCATATTGCATATAGAGACTACAACAAAGTTACAGTTTTACATTTATCATGTCAATTCTTTTTAGGTGTGAGAATTGCCCGGTAATTGCTGCAAAATTAGACGGTGCATGTGATTTTGATTTTTGAAAATGTTTATCGTGTTGTTACCACAGTATTGAATTTAGCGCACAACGTGTTTTAAAATAAAGAAAAATGAAAACTGTATTTGAACACAATCAGTTTGTTCTTGATGTGACGTATTAATGGTATTATGATAAGAGATGTTTTGAACCAAGAAGCCTGTAAACGTACCTGTTACCCATGTGAAGCTTTCACTGGAAGTCAGTGCTCTCTGCTGGCAGGAGTTGATACTGCACGTCTCTGGCTTCAATGAATCTTTATTGAAATGGTAAATTGCATTGTGGCAGGGGTCGTAAAATGGGCGTAATCTAGCGCCCCGGAAGTTGTTTATAATTGGTCAGGTAACACTGGGCTAATAATAATAATAATAATAATAACAACCTTATTTAAACTCCTGCATGTATATTATAAATAAATCACTAAGAAATAAATAAATCACTAAGAATCTTACACTTATTATTCAGGTGTAATTTATTGTCCAGACCGCTTTGTGAAGCGCGTGGACGGCGTGTCACGTGGTACCAGTTACTTTTCTCAGCACTGTTGTGTAAGGGCAAATCATAGTAATGCGCGATTACTAGATGAGGCTTTTGTTGATAAATTTTATAGAAATGTCATTTGCATGTCAGTAACAATTTTTAGGATTACTTAATTATTTTTAAAATTTCTCTAATAAGGCATAGGATACAAACGTCCTGAAATTAAATTGGTAATTGTTTTGCATTCTAAGTTAGTGTCTGTGAAGCGAACTGAATACTACTACTACTACTATTATTATTATTATTATTATTATTATTATTATTATTTAAATAGAAGAATAATTAAATAAAGACTATATTTCACGTAAAGAGCAAATAAATAAATAAATAAAAAACTTGTATTATATTTGCAGTTATATTAAGCATTTTATTTAACTCATCACGGTGTATTTTTTCATCTTTATGTGCAATATGGCCTTTATTTAATTATCCTTTATTTAATTATTTAATTATTCTTCAGCAAGTTTACAATTTCGTTGTATGTAAGTACAATGACAATAAACGAATCTGAATTTAAAGTCTCATTGCTTAACTGTTACACATAACATTCATAAGTTCACCCCAGTAAACAAAAAAATAAGCTAATATGGATGAGAGGATGAAATATTTCAAAATATTATTTGTATGCTTCAAGGTAACACTTTTTTATGGTTGACCTTCATGGCAATTTAATGTTCTGCCACTAACACCTTTGCATTTTAATAAAGAAATGGCTTGATCTGCACGAGATTTAATTTCTAAATAAAGCACAAATCTATGTTTATTAGTGAATCAGGAAATAATTTCCACACTTTCTTATACAAAAGTATCTGCTTTCACACACACAATGCACTTAATGTCCGTGCCCATTGCTCACGGATGTGTAGAAATTTACATATCTATGGCTACTTAATTACAGCTACAAACTAACTGACAAGTGAAAACAACTTAAAAAGTATCTGGTAATGTGTTACTACAGTGTTTGATTTAAAATGAAATAGTCCCGCATGTTAAACTTGGTAAAAATCTGTAAATCTTCACATTTGCCCCTAGGTGGAGACACAGTACAGCAAAATAATGCGTTATTGTTGTCAGAAGTTTAATAGGAATGCACTCTGAAATTTGTTTTACGTTTATGGTCATGCACTTCCTTAACATGCTTTATTTTATTTATTTTTTTAGTTTTTTTTATGAAGGACTTAACATTGATTTCCACCATCTCTTACCTTCTCTTTTTAAAGCATCACAAATCCACCAAAATTTTTGTTTGTGCGTGTAAAGACGGAAATACCAGAGCAAGTCATTTTTTAAGTGCTAACAGAAATTGGAAAAAGTGTGACAACTCAATTAAAAATACAATATCGATGTGAAATGTTTAAACTAACCTAACTGTTTATAGAATATAATTACACAAAATATTTCTTATAAGATTTCCTTTGGTTTAGCATGAGTTTACTGATTATGAACCCAGTTATTGTTCAGTTGTATGCAGACCATTTTACATTTGCTAAAAATACACAGAAATATTGTTATAAGACAATCCAAAGTTAGATTCTAAAACATAACTGGTGTGTAATGGAATACAAAACTAATCATTTCATTTTGCAACAATTTCAGTGTCACTCTTTGTCTAAGAATCTCCATTGGAGTTTCACAAAACAGCTCTGTGGATTACGTAAGGGACCACCTGTAGGTTTTCATTCACCGTCTCTGTGAGTGTAACTACTATTAATACAGCTGAAATTCAAAAAGGACGTTTTGATAGTGTTAAAAAAAAAAAAAATCAAACTGTCACAGGTTTTCTCTAACAAAACATGGCTGGGGCCCCGAGCTTCAAAAAATTTCTATAACGTCGATCAAAGGACAACGGTCTCAAATTAGACATTAAAAAACTTGGCGCATCAGTCTAAAGGTTCTATCTACATGGCACCTTTATTCTAGACTTTAAAAGAAAGATCAAAGTTTCCCCAGATGAAAAGGACCCGTTTCCTGCATTTAAACCCCATTCCCCGGCCCTCTCTTAGTAAATTAAGTAGCAAGCACGTGAAGGGTTCAACAATTATGGAGATTCTCCAACACAAGGCCCTTGTCTCTAATTAGGCCTCAGATAGCTAAAAGAGTTTCTCTCAACAGAACCCACAAAAGCATCTTTGCAAAGCATCTTCAATGGGGATGACCACAAAGAGCCGACGCGGAGCGCTCATTACCAGAAGCTTCCTCAGAAAACTGGAGAAATTCAGATTTCTCAAAAAGTTTTTATTGTCAAAATAAAAGTCATATTTGCTTTTCATGTGGCATCTACACTATGTACAAATTTACAATAATTTTATAAATCATCTTTTATACACCATTTACAAGTTTGTATAAATACATTTCGCAATTAAAAAAGAAAAAGAGAACGACAACCCGTATATAATAACAATAACAATAATAGGGCACTAAAACATTAAGGCTTATTTAAACCATCTTTGATTGTTCAGACAATTGAAAAACTTGTCTTCCAACAACGTGTAAAAGTAAATGACACGAAATGCTGCAAGTTGGGGACATGTGTTACTCCACTAGGAACAATGTAATGCCCGAATTCTCCTTAAGAATGACTGATTGCATGTCATGTCCATATCAATAGAATGGAATTAGCGCAACGTAATTGTTTCTGCACCGCTGCATTGTTTCAACCAGTTCGTCCGCTAATAGAAACCATCAACAAGTTCATTTGTATGCAAACGACTGAAAGACTGAGAGAGAGACCCCCCCGACAATCAACAGGGGTTTTCTCGTTTCAGACCTGGGACAAAGGCATCTGCTTGGGGCAGGACACCGAGCTGGCGGTACCGGACCTCCACGTTAATCCCGTGCTCACGTCACTGTACATGGAGCCGCCGGAGCCCTTGCTGCCCCAGCAGCAGCGCGTACAGAAACTCCGCCAGGACTCCAGGGTCTTGCCCGACCAGGTCCAAACTCCAGAGGTGATGCCCACCAGAAGGCACATGAAGTATTTGAGCATGAAGACGGCATAGTCCGGCCTCTTGATCTCCTGCTCCAATAAACACGAACAGTTATGAGTGATCTCCCAACTTTGTCTGTTGTGCTGCTCGTAGAAGTAACACGCCACGATGATGGTGGCGGGAACCGTGTAGAGCACCGTGAAGATCCCTATTCGGATCATCAGCTTCTCGAGCTTGTCCGTTTTGGTGCCGCCTTGCTTAATGACACTCCTGATCCTAAAGAGCGACACAAATCCAGCCAAAAGAAACATGGTGCCGATGAACAGGTAGATCACAAGCGGCGCCAGCACGAAGCCCCGCAGGTTGTCCAAGTTCTGGTTGCCCACGTAGCAGATCCCGGCGACCGGGTCGCCGTCCACCGAGCTCAGCGCGAGCACGGCGATGGACTTCATGGACGGGATGAGCCAGGCGGCCAGGTGGAAGTACTGAGAGTAGCCCGCGATGGCCTCGTTGCCCCACTTCATGCCCGCCGCCAGGAACCAGGTGAGCGAGAGGATGACCCACCATATGGAGCTGGCCATCCCGAAGAAGTAGATCAACAAAAACACAACGGTGCACAGCGCGGGGCCGGTGGTCTCGTAGTGAATGTGCTCCACGTCATACTCGCGATTACACGCCACCTTTTCGTGCCCGGCAATTAATCGCACGATGTAGCCGATGGACACAAACATGTAGCACGCCGAGAGGAAAATAATCGGGCGCTCGGGGTATTTAAACCGCTCCATGTCGATCAGAAAGGTAGCAACGGTGGCGAAGGTGGATATGAAGCACAGCACCGACCACAGTCCGATCCAGAAGGCCGTGAAAGTCCGCTCGTCCTGGGTGAAATACGGGTTGTGGCACGGCATGGCGCAGTTCGGGATCTGACCCGTCTTGACGCGGTTGTACAGCGGGTGTCGGTCGCTGTTCACCGCCACCATCGGCGCGCGGCACTGGCAGCCCGGCTCGCAGGGTTTACTCGCTTTGGCTCCGACACCCGGTCTCCCGCTTTTCTTTTTGTGCGGATTGAAGGCTTTACTGGGGTAGTTGGTGGGCTTGGACAGCACCGGCGACACAGTGGTGGAGTCGGTTCGGTTGTAGTCCATGCACAGCGTGTCTGGCGCTCCCTGCACGGGCAGCAAGTCGCACCTCATGCGGTCCGGCCAAGGGAAGCCGTACTGCCGCATGAGCGGGGCGCAGCCCGCCTTGGCTCGCTCGCAGACGCTCCGGCACGGCGGCAGGGGTTTCTTGTAGTCCTCCAGGCATATGGGGGTGTACATGCTGCACAGGAAGAACTTGAGATCCGGGGAGCACTGGATCTCCACCAGAGGCCAGAACTGGTGCACCTCCAAGCCGGCTTCATCCTGCGTGTCGTGGTTGAACTGGTTGGGCATGTAGGTGTAGTTGTAGCCGATGCCCTTGCACAGAGGAACGGCTATCTCCTGACAGGTGATCTCCTTGGCCGTGGTGCCGCTCGAGCGGGGCAGCAGAGCAAGCGCCAGGAACAGGTAAATCCCCAACAGGTAGCACTCCATTCTGTTTTCCCCCATCCCCTGTCAACACAAGCAATGCAGCGCTGGAAACAGTTCAGTTCAGATCTTGAAGAGCAGACCCATCTCCGCTTCACTTGTTTGGCACGGAGTCGCGGTTGGGTTGCATACCGAGAATAAATAGCCCTCGGCCGGGCGCAGGCAAAATGGCTGAGGGAATAAATGCAATCGTCTCGTATTTCCTCTCCTTGTTCCCGCTCCAGCGATTCGTTCCAAAATAAAGCCGCGTTTGAATACTCTAAACTTCTCTGTTAACAAAAACACTCCCGGTGTAAACGCGTTTTCTACATTCGTGCTGTTCACAACAGCCTTTCTCATACAAATCAGTGCCGTGGAGTAGGACGCACCGAGTATAAAAGACAGCCGAGCGGACACGCCCCCCATGCGCGGATAGCCAATCGCAAAGCGCAGAGGGCGGGTCGCTGAGACGTGTCAATCACGTTTGCTCAAGGTGTACAATTGCAGAATGTTGTTTTTGAAAGGGAACACAAATTAGATCAAAGATACAAGTTTGTGCCTGAAGGAGGGAGATCATACATAAAACAAATTCAATACATAAAATTAGCGTTTGCATTGAATTCCTAATGTATGGTTTTATGTTATTTGATGTCTTTGTTTACATATAATGTCTATAGGTGTAATAGGATGCAAAACTAATTTCTAAGGGATATCAGACAGTTAATTATTATTGCTTTTTTTTTCTCTCTTGAAATTTCGATTTAATAGAATTTATTTAATTTTCTATTTTTTATGCTGTTGGTAAATTGTTTTTGTGGCATGTTCTAAAAAGGAAATAAATTAAATCGCATTAAATTAAATTAATAAATAAACCAAAAGATTCATTATTTGTGCTGCAAAATGGTCAAATGTATTAAAAAAAATATTTATTTAATAGCAGTACATGAAGATGAATTCTTTCTTGAACAGTGAGATTTTCTTATACAAATGTATATCATTGCATAAGGTCAAATGTAAATTTAAGGTGATCTGACTGCTCAAAATTTAATTTCTTATTTTTTAAAAGCACAAATGTAACCCTGGACCACAAAACCAGTCTTAAGTAGTGTGTATATTTGTAGCAGTAGCCAAAAATACATTGTATGGGTCAAAATGATCAATTTTGCTTTTATGCTGTTAAGTAAAGATCATGTTCTGTGAGGATATTTTGTACATTTCTGACCGTAAATATATCAAAACTTAATTTTGATTAGTAATATGCATTGCTAAGACCTTCATTTGGACAACTTTAACGGCAATTTTCTCAATATTTGGATTTTTATTTATTTTTTATTTTTTTTGCACCATCAGATTCCAGATTTTAAATAGCTGTATCTCGGCTAAATATTGTCCTGTTCTAACAAACCATATGGATAGCTTATTTATCCAGCTTTATATTTACATGAACATTCATCTGTTTAAATTTGCGGCTTTGTGTCTGGCTGCAATTTCACCAGCGAATGTTTACTCTCCGAACCTCATTATTTCAACCTATTATTTTATGAAACTCTGCATGGATATAATATATAAAAACTACAGCAAGAGTCCGTCTCATCGGGCCCCCTAATGTATTGGGGTTAATTTGTGAATGATAGGGCCCGGTGGGGGGTTGTCCCGCTGGCGGAGCGGGGAGTTGATGTTTTAATGGAGGTGTGGATGCGCGGAGCTCCTGCAGAGGATGTAATTACTGCAAACTCAAGAACAAGCAAAGCAGTTTGTTAAACAGTGGCAGCGGACAAGCAAACCCTTCCCCCAACTCATTATCACAGGCCGTCTTAAAGGAAACGCAATGTAATAGTAAAATTAGAGAGTGTAAAACATGATTAAAGAGCTCCTTCACAAATACTTTCATGTTCAATAGCTACAGAAGGAGTTTTTTTAACAGATTTTACGTGTGATCTCTTTGAACCATTGTTCGGCGCCTTAAAAGGCCCATACGTCCATCAGGAGTAATTACATTTACCTAAATTTAATATGTATAAAGCTGTTTGCTCTGCTACAACTGTTTAACGATTTCCATTACAAAGCTGCGATGACGTTATGGGACATCACAAACCCGAAACCTGTCGCGCCGGTTTGTTTTTCTTCTCTTTGAGCTCCGATATCGCGATAATTATTTTACTCCTTTCTTTAGGGAAACTCGCAGGGATTTAGGAACAGGTGTGCCCTCTGAGGCTTGTGGCAAATGCGGGCAGATGAAAAGTAGAATCGCTTTCACTGATTATGTCCATTATTCCCCCAGCCATATTGATTAACAGGAAGATAGAGCGCACTCTAGTCTCCAGCAGTTGGAGCGTAACCTTTTACCCTGGCTCTATCCCAGCTCCGGCCGGGCTTGGGTTACATAGTGCCCGGGCATTCCAGAGTACAAATGGAATTAGTGCATCTGTTCGAAAGTTAATTTTCAAATCACCATTGAATGAGTCTTTAGAAAGAGCTGAAATGGTGGCCCGTGGCCATCAGCCAGAATAACACGCCTTCTCGTGTATCAGGCCTAAGGATTCTTTGTGCGCGTATTATTATTTCTAAAGCGCGGATTATGAAGCTTCAGATGGGAATTAATTTCTACAAGTAAGAGAACCATTCAAATAGTATTCCAGTATTACAATGTGGAGCTCAACGTGGATTTCTTCTGCACTTTCTATGGAATCTCTTCAAATTGTTTTCAGGCTATTATAAGTAATCAATTGCAATTAAAAGATTTTTAATGTTAAATGTTTACAAGGTATTTTCCTAAAAAGATAATCCATTTTGAGCTGTAAAATGGTCTTTCTTTCTTTCTTTCTTTCATTTATTGAGTCAAAACATACTAAATTGTGGTCTTTGTTTATGAGTCTTCGTCCTTTTGCAGTCTGTAACAAGTCTCTCTTTAAGCCAGATAGATAGATAGATAGATATTATCTATTATGTAATGTGAATATATGAATATAATAAGAAAAATCTCTAAATATTTATCTTTGTATTAACTTTCTCTTATTTGCATTTTAGCAAATTTTATTAGGTATGTCAGACAATCTATTATTGTTGTTTTTTTCCATGAAATTTCTATTCAATGTAATTTATTACAGAATAATATATATATATATATATATATATTTTTTAAATTCAAATGTATATCAACGCAGGTAAAGTATACATTTCAGATGATTTAACTGCTCAAAATGTAAAATATAAATGTAAGATATAATTATAGTAATATAATCTCTCTTTCCTTCAGCTTGTTCCCTTTATCGGGGAAATTATAGC